>VYZT01017451.1:0-40362 GCA_013400735.1 Pomatostomus ruficeps | reverse complement strand
AATTTGTGGTTTACCAGTAGGGCATTCATGCCCAGACTCTCAAGAAAATTGCCTGAGTTTATTTTTTGCTGAGGCTTCTGCTATTATTTCATGTTCTTAGTTACCTAAACCATCAGATGGAGAACATCTTTAACATTTATTTATGTACAAATTCAAATTACATAGTCAATCATACAGACAAGAACAGAAATAAAAACACTGTAGTGAAGCATCCCTTCATGCTGATATTAGTATTTGAAATACTTTTATTAAAATACTCTACCCTGAGATTAACTGAGCAGTTATCAGGTACTGCTAATTTTATTTCATTCTAGTTTAAAATTAGCAGTGAATGTTGAGCCAAATGCTGTAGACTTGGGTCTTAGCAACAAATAAAAGTTTTTGATATTAAGTCAGGTGTGTGTGTGTAAGTGTTCTATGTTTCTGACACTTACCTGCAGCATTGTGCTAATGATTGCAGTGCATTATGGAAAGTGTTATCAGTGTCTACAGCTTATTATTTGGGTGGCATCTCTGATTTGTTATACTCTAGAAAAAATCTGAATCTGTGCTGAGGGAGTGAAATGGGTTGTCAATTTTGAGCAAAATGGAGTTGTTTAGTTCTCAAAAGTTGCATGAATTATCCAAACAGGCAGTTTATTCCTTTAGTAAAGAATTAGTTTGATTTTTGGACTTTCTAAAAGACTGTTATGTCAGGACTTAGAATAAGGAAATATTGCCCAAGAGGCTGCAAAGATGTAAGAAGCTGTATTTGGAAAGAAGAAAGGACAATTAATTGTTCTCCTTTGCAAAAGATCGAATGAGGGAAAAGAAAGGCAAGAGGTGGGAGCTTATTAAATAAGGAAGTGTTGTATAGCCTGTAGAAAAAAAAATTGAGTGACCATTTGCATTTGCCTTTACTTCTTTAATCTTTCTCCTGAAATAATAGCTTTTTTCTCCAATATGTACCTCTGTACAGTATTAGCCTCCTTTGTTAACTGGTTTCACGATGGGGAAACAAATTTCTTTTTATCGTTTCAAGCGGTTACTTGGGTTATTTCACTGCAACAATTATTTTTTGCTCTAGTTAGAAACTCTTGATCTTCGTCTGATGCAAGTAGAGAATTTAATCTATTTTAAAAAGTCATTTGTCACTGTAGGGTGACTTTGACAGGTACAGCAGAGTCAGTGGCAAAACCCTGGGATCCCCTGGTCAGCAGCGAAGTACCAGCTGCTTTCAGGGTGCCAGGAGTGCATGCCACAGGATGACTATTGGCTAGGGAAATCTGAAGTAACCTTTCGACTCTAGAAGTTTCCTTGCAGGAGAGAGAAATTGAAGGTATTTTGAAGTAACAGTTTGGGATATCTTGCACTGCTGCCACCTTTATGGTACATAAATGAAGACTTCATGCTGTTCTGTTTTCTCTCAAAATAAGTAAGCTTTCATCTCCCCACTGAGCCCACAGCAAAGCAGAGAACAAATTGTACTGTTGGTGGAAATGGCAATACTTAGTCATTCTGCATTCACTGTAGTTTTTGATGACAGTCCACAAAAAATAAAGAACTAGGTCAACAGGAATGACGACAGCTTGCTGCTATGGTGTGCTGCTAATCATCCTCATGGCAAACATCTTATTGATGTTAGAGACAGTTTAACCATTGTCTATTCAAAGCTGAAGCGAAGCTAATTAACCATCCACTCTCCTGTGGTTATGCATGGCCAGTAGATTCCTGCACAACTTGAAACTTCAAAAGAATAAACTGGTCCTTTTCACCTGTGACTTAAAGAAGCAAAAACATTTTAAGTAGAAAGAACCCCAAAAATAGACCTTAATTTCCAGAAAAAACCCTATAATAACTGCTGAGAGGAGTCTTGCTACTCTAGTGAACACCAGAATGTATGTTTCATTACTTATTAGGGTATCATCATGTGCTAAAATATATGTTTTCACTTTGCTTGTTAAAAATTAAAAGCTCTTTACTTACACAAGCATGAATACTGTTCCCTGCCGAGGTTTGAGAATCAAGTAGTGTTCAATCAATTATTTATCAATATTTTTAGATCACAAGTAATCATACATACTAGAGTTGCAATATGCTGCTTCACACTTGACTAATGAATGAAATATGAAGTATACTTAGTGATTTTTATTTCAACTTCATCTCTGTAAACTAGTATTAAGTTTCTGGCAATTTACATTTTAAAAAGAGCTAAGCTTAATAATAAATTTAAAAGTCCAACTGATTCAAGAAGAGAGGACTTGTTTCCCAAAATGAGTAAATAAGAGCTGTCTGACTCTCACTTGGAGAGTGAGAAGAAAGTGTTTACTTTTCTTAAAAATCAGGTATAGAAGAAGGATAGGTCTGGTTTAGTGGGCAGTGGTAGTAAGTCAACAAACAATTGGGCAACACTGAAAAGGAAAAGAGAGGAAGATTTGCTGGTGAGCTCCAGCAACTTAATTCTGGTAATGCAGTCTGGCCATAAATTCATTTTTAACACTCCAAGTCAGTCAGGCTTGCAGCTGCTTTACATCACCTGAGCACTGCAAAGAGTTGCAACAAGCCAGTTGCAGCATAGCCAGGAGCTGAGGCTGTTAGCTGGTTATTCAGATAATGTTCTTTCCACACAATGAATATTGTCTTCATACAAATGTGCAAATGACAGCTTGAGGAATGAGCACAGTTGTCTCACCTTTTCATAAACCATGCATGTTTCTGCTTGCAGTAAAGAGCGGGGTGCAAATTCTCTTGGGCACTGCACTTTTATTGGGATTTTTTTCTCTGTCTCTCCTTGCAGGGAAGCTTGTTCTGTCTCAGTCTCACTCTCCTGTGCAAAGACTGGCATGTAAACACATACCAGACTGTATATAGTATTTATGTTATAGGCAAATATCCAAAAAGGATCACAACAAGGCCATCACATTGCTCTGGTATAACTTGCAGAAGGCTGAGTTCACATGTTAGAGTCCTATATACTAACACAGCATGCCCTGTTTGAAGAGTTTTGTTCTTTTTTTGGTTTTGTTTTGTTGGTTGCTGCTTTTTTGCTTTTTAAGACTTATTTTAGCAGAGTGACATTTACCTGTCCTTGCCAGTTCCCTTAGTTTCCAACCCACATACCAGTTTGCACCTTCCAGCCCATTTTGATTCAACCTGACAAAAGCTGAAAATCTGAGAGATTATGCTTGCATAAGCCTTATCAAAGAAATGAAATGCAAAAAAGCACTGTATTTCCACACCTGCCCAAGCCACAACATGCATGTTTCTTGCCCACCTGACCGCTGCAGCTTTTGAAAGGGAAGAGGCATTAGAGGACAAAGCTAAGTGGGACTCACTAAAGATGTAGAGCACAATTTTCAGGGAAACCAGACTATGCCAGTACTGTATGTCATGTAACAGTTTGATGTACCTAATATTTCAGTCTATGTTTTTCCATAGTATTTTAATCTAAATGGACTTCAGCTAACAGAATTAACTGTAATGACTCCAGATATGTAGACCTTCCTACATCACCCTTCCTACCCCTTGATTATTTCTGTGTTTGTCAGTTTTGTGTTGCTCATTGCCAAGTGCAGAGATGCAGGCTCAGCTCTGCCATGTGAAATGCCTACAGCAGTTTCCCAAAAGTATTGGTGAGAAAGTGGCACCTTGCTCTTTGCAAAGGGCAAGATTGTGTTCACTTCATTTCAGTTTATGAACACAGTACATGACAAGTCATACTTAGAGCAGTATAGCTGTAAGCAATCTTTAGATTTACTGCTGCTTGTGTGACAACGCTGTGGAGACTGGCACTGCCACATCTGGCATGTCTAAAGCAACAGGCAGTTGGTGTTCTGGTGCTGCTGCATACAGTGTGCTGACCTGCATGTGCAGCATCTAGGAGGAAAAATTAATCCTGCTATTGTCTTAGTAAAACATCTATTATGATATTTTGCATCAAATTACAGGTTGTACATAAGCATCCTCATTGTATATTTATCTTGAGATGCACTTTCATTCATTTAAAAACTTGATCTTTCTGAACTCTTAAATGTCCTTACCTTGAGCTTCTAATGTGTTAGCTGTAAATTATGTGTTTTCCCTTTAGCCATAAATGATGTGGTGTTTTCCCTTTAGCTTGTGTTTGAATTGGGAGCACAGAGCAGATCGTCTCCTCAGTGGTACAAGCTGACAAGAGTCTACAAAGGTGTCTGCTGTGGGTTCTTTTGAAATGGGAGAATTTTTTCTCAGCACAGGCACACCTGTGCAGAGCAAGCCCCATGCCCTCCTGTAAACACCCCGGGCAGTATATCCTATGCCAGGGCAAAAGGGCAGAAGTGAGTAAGACAATATGTGATTTGACTGTCCTCACGTGGTAATTGGTCTCTAGAGAAGGATACACAGTTTGCTTTACCCTGAAGTGGTGCTGAGCCTGTGTCAGAAGTGGGCAGATGTTACTGGCACAGTGACAAACCCCCACACCTCCTACAAACATGTGAAACCTGGATGTGCTCTGTGCTCCGCTTCTGCAGCACGGATGCACTGCTGCTCTTGGGTTATCTCATGTGAGCTTTTAAAACTGCCAGTAAAGAAAACTACAGCAATGGTGTACAAACTCCAGTGGGCTGGGGCTGTGAAGGAAGAGCTGCGGAAGCATGAAGAATCATTAATTTTTCCCATGGTGTTTGACTAGGCATGTGATCTTTTGGCCAGGAAAATACTTGAGGCAGCGCGGTTAGTAACACTTCACCCAGAGGCTGTCATAACCATGCTTTAGACACTGAGTCACAGATGTTTACTCAATCATCATCGCACACCCTGGTTTCTAAGAATTACACAGAGATGGGTTCAGTGAGACTCATTTCGTGAATGGCCCTTTCTGATAGCAGGCACCCCGTGTATAAATTCTCCCCATACATTTTCCTGCAGTTCAAATTACAGTGCTTGATTAATTGATTTGACTGAAGAGAATGCACCAAGTAAAGTTCAAATGGAAAGAGTAAGCAGCTGGACACATGTTCGCTTTCTTTCACAGTCTTGTTAGTTAATTTTGGCTGATGATTTCATGCAAACTGTGGTACTGGGGAGTATTCACAGTGCTGTCTCACTGAATATAGATAAAGTTCCCGAGCTGTTGAAAGTGTGAAATACATTTCGTATAGGGCCAAATTCTAGTCCTGTTGATATCTGTGGGAGAATTGCTGTGCTTTCAGGGGATCGGTATTTGGCCCTTGATGTCCTCTTTGAAAGTTGTTGACTTGAGATTGTCTTATTTTATTTTTATTTTTTACTAGAAACGGGTAATCGGAAGATATCTAGTGCATCAGAAACCTTTTGTTGTTGCACATATAAAATTCTTGTCAACAGGCTGATTTTAGAAAGCTTGTTGAATGAGTTTTCTAAGTCAGTCAGACAGAACACTTGCTTTAAAAGTGTGGCTTATGCTCTTTAAAGGAAGTTGATATCTTCAAATTTCAAAGGAGTAGGAGATTTGCTGCCTTTTTGTACTATAAGCAAGCTTCCTTCTAGCAGTCCCAAACCTAAAGCTGGCAAAGCCTGTGATATATCCTTGATAGCTCTTTGGTTTGAGCTTTTATTGTGTGCCATCAATAGGCAGAAGCAGGTCTTACTGATTCAGAATCCTGACTAGTCCTGAAGTCCTATACTGGTATTTTATATCCTTCCCCCCAGCAAAATTTTGCATTTAGTGCGACTCACTGGTAAATGAAAATAATCTTCTGTATCAAGAAAGATTTAGGCATTGTATAGTTATTATTCTTTCCATACGTGTGAGAGTGGCATCTGTGTAGCACCAGCCCATAGCCCTGCTTCCCGGGGCTATGCTGACTATTGCCTAAGGAGAACAGCAGTGTCAGGAAGTGTGAGAGCACACAGTGGCTGCCAGGGACATCCTGTCTGTCACACTGCTGCTGCTCTGCCTGCAGAGATGAGACAGACACGTGTGGAAAACCTCTAGTCTCTTCCTCATGTGGATTGCACAAAACCTATGAGAAACAGGATCAGTATTAATTACTAATCTCAAGCAAAGTTATAAGGTCTGAGTAAAGAGTTTTAAAGAGCAAAGAAAAAACTAGTAGAGTATGGAAAAGCAGCTATAGGTCCTCTAATCATGCTCTGAAACTACCAACCTCCCACTCAGATGCATCAAATGCTTTTTCCTTCCAGACTCACCAAATTTTCCTTCACTCTCAGAGATTCTATTTCTTCCTGAGCACTTTTTGTGGAAAGAAGGACAGTTTTGCCCTGAAAGCAGAAGTTAAGGTTCATCTTTAGAAACAAGATGTGGCAAAAGATATTTAGTAGACCACACCTTCTCTAAATTAATAGCTGAGAGTTTACCTTGGTGAAATTTTAACAAATATCACCTTTCCTTAGGACACTCTCTCTCTCCTGCCTGGTCTTCAGTGATAATATGAATGTAACTTGGGTTTGTAGGTCAGCAAATCAGTTTAATGAGAATGTTTTTATCTTTCTAATCTAGTGTGAGGCATCATGTAACACTGTTAGGGAATTGCAGCCCAGCTGAGTGATAGCTGCTTGGAAGGAATCTTCTTGAAGCTGTCTCTGTCTCTTTACTACATTTTCATGTTGTGGTAGAGAAATGGTCAATAGTAATGGGAAGGCTTAGATTTTACTTTCACATAGTAACTTTGGTTGTAAAGAAGGAAAAACTCCATCTTCTGAAGGGGTAAAAATTTAATGACTTCTCAGAGTGAATTTTGGAGACATAAAAATAGCTAATGAATCAGTTTTGTAAAAGCCCACCTTCTATTCTGTTATCACTGCAGCTGCACCTGAACTGCACTGTTGACTTCAGCCAACCCTCCTCTGGGTAGTAGGGAGTCTTATAATTGTACAGACTTGATATAGCGATGTCACCTTTAGGGTACTGCTGCCCCTTTTCTGTAGGGTGACTGTGTCTCTAGAAGGTAGTTCACTGCACTTAGTTAGGACATACATTTAGATTAAGCAAGTTTTTCTCTCTTCTTCGTAAATTAAAGAGGCATGAAAAGTTAGATAAGAGAGCGAGACCCCACAGGATTTATTCCAATAGGGTCTCTGATGTGTTCACGACTGGCATGAGGTACCTGGAGATATGGCTGCTGTGAAGCTGCAGGATTTACAGCAGCCCAAGTCTGAACCTGGTCTAGTCTGCAATAGGAAAGTGTAATAAGATAAATTAAGATAAAGCAATCAGGAATTTATATCCAATTTAACATGTTACATCAGATTTCACTCCTAAGCTGGCTTTCAAAAATCATTGAGCACTTTCAGTGGTACTGGAGAAGTGTGTGTGGGGAGCAGGCCATGGGTCAGCTGTTCCTCCCCCAGACTGCAACGCCATGGGAGGACTGGCAGCAACAAAAAAGGTGTTGTCAACCTGGACAGATTGATACAAGGGATTTGACCTCTTTAAGTGCTAGAAAAGGGAAACCAAAACTCAAACATAGCATGCTTGTTAGTCTTTGTGTCAGATCAAATAATATGTTCCTCTATAGACTGAAGTATATTAATGGAGTTGTGTGGTTAAGAAGAAAATAAAAAAAGAAGGATGACTAAAATATGTATATGTAGCTTGACAGTATATTTTCTTTTAGGAAAATCTGAAATAAAAGCAACATTTATGCACACTAAGCAGATGTTTATGATTAGTTCTTATTTAACATCACTCAGCTGGCCATGGATGGCTTTATGGTGCGGAGAACATATGAGAATGTCACATGTTTATATTAATCGAGAACATGGCAGTCATGATACTGGGGGAAAAGTGCTACATTTCCCATTTTAGGTAACTCTTTCAAATCACTTCACAGGACAGCCAAGCAGACTGTTGTCACCAACAGAGTGTTTTAAATTTTCTGTAGTGACATGATGTATCTCCATGCATTAAAGCTCATTCTGAGGATTAGACGGAGACATATATCTCACATTATATCTGTAAACATCTTTTGTCAAATTGGAGGAAATCAGTAGATTAAATGCTTGAGGTGTTCTCCTAATTAGTTTAGAAAATACCTAATTGCAAATACACTGTCTTGAATATCATCTACTATTAATAATGCATTTTTTTAATATATATTTTCTATATGGGACAGGAGATAGACTATGATGTTTTAGGAATGTGAAATGTTCATCAGAACCTTTAAACTGTTTTCCTATTCATGGAAACCATGTCTTTACAGGAAGATTCGCTATTGATTGCATGAGCACTGTCCTCATATGGGAATATAAATAATAGTTTTGTGCATGATATTTTGCTATATCCCCAGTCATAAAGTTGTTGTGAATTATGATATATTTGCAGAAATATATGGAAAGCAGTTAATAAAAACTATTAGGCCAAAAGTGATCCTACTGGCTGAGAAGATGACAGGGTAAAAAACCCTGTGTCACTTGTTTCTTGATGAAATGTTAGTTTCTGTTTGAAAGAATTTTGTAAATTTTTGCTGTATCCTAAGTACAGAAGTGTTGAAAATGCCAATTCTGGCTCAGGAAAGAAACTCCGCTTGTTTGTTAGTCTCTTTGGAGAAAATTTGGAGGAGAGTACTCATCCACAAACCAGAATCAAGGCTATTTAACTTCTTCCATTATCAACCTTGGCTGTAGTATTTGAAATTTTTTCCATTCCGAGGTGTCTTTCTAGATGCTAGTATGAAACATGTCTCAAAAATATTCAAAGAGATTGTTACGTGGTTCTAATTTAAATAAAGAACTTTGAAAATTTTCTTTGTACAATTGAACCTTTAAAAAAATCAAAGAAAAAAGGGAGGAGTCAACGTTTTCCTTTATTAAGTCATTTACTTCATTTTTTGATATCTGGTTTCCATTCCTTGAAATTCATGGGCACTCAATCACTTCCCTGTGCCTTGTTTCACAAACTTGGATGAAGAACTAAAGTGGAGGAGCTTTGAAGAGGAAACCATTCTGCCAAAACAAACCCAGTGAGCAGCCACAGGGTTTTCCAGAGCTCTTGGCGGGCATTGTTGCTCGGAGCACAGGAGTGTCTGGGAGCAGGGCTGGTGGGAGCTGCTCAGGAAACCCCACAGGCGGGCAAAGAAGTGGCCTTGCAGGGGCCTGGAGTTCAGACCCAGCTGCACCATGCCCAGTGCTGGTAAATCTGATACAGCTCCTGCTGCTGAATTGTTCTGTAGGGTGATGCCCAGTTTCCTTTGCCCTTGCGTTTACTGGGAAGGTGATTCCAGTTCAAAGGTGTTTCACAGCAACCCTCTCAGCAAGGACTGACATGAGTGTGCCAGGAGGACAGGTTTCCTGTTCTACATGAAAAAGTTGTCATCTTCAGCCACCTGAGGGCATGGTGTGTCTAGGCCCACAAATGGGACACTTGTGAGTGGTGGTACAGGCAGCTACTGCAGTGAACAACAGCTCCACACCTGCATGTCCTGCCAACAATCAGGAAAAATTTAAGTATTCCTTTGTTTTTTGTCATTCCTCAATGTGTTTGAAGTGGTTTGAGTTTGCTGTAGTCCAGTAATATCGTCAAGTAAAATTTTCAAGTGTTCTTTTCTTTAACGTGCTATGCTAGAATGATGCGCTCACCTGAACATTACACAGGACCATTGGGCTGCAAAGCTGCCCAGTGTGTGAGTGCCAGAGCTCTTCTGCAAAGATGCTACTGGGGCTCTGGAAGCAGTTCTGCTGGGTGAAACCAGCAAAGCAGTTGTATTGCTTTTAGCTACTGTACTGTTGTTCAGTGTGAATCAAAAGCCACCTCTAAGCATTTAACCTCTTTTCCAAGGAATAAAAGTAAGACACAAAGGTTCAGAGAAAGTCCCAGAACTCAGTTCTCCAGCTGAAATAATGTTAGAGACAAGTACTGCTGTCTAAAAATAATAGACCCTTTTGTCTGACTTCATAACAACAATCTATTTAAGTTTCATTATCTTTTCCTTTCATATTTCATAGATAATATAGCTGTATATCTACTAACATTCAGGAAACAGGTTTTATGTGGTTCTAAAGGCATGGAAATTATGCAAATCTCAGAATTTGAGTCATTCACAGTTTTGTAGTGTTGTATGAGTTACAATTAAACCATAGCATGTACATGCATTTTGTGCTACATGGAAAGGCAGTTCTAAATTGTGTTATTGCTATTTAGTGTACCACAAGTTAACTTGTTCTTCTGGACAGCTTATTTTGTAGTCATTAAGAGAGCATTAATTTCCAGAATGATAGGGTGTCTTTTTCTGGTCTCATTCTCCTAGATTGTCTTATGTAGAAGAGTAATCATGCACCTCCATGTGCAGGCATGAGTGCAGCTTTGAAGGATGAGGATGATGATGTTTCCTGAGCAATTACTACAATTAAATTGGAGAATAAATGAACAGTTCCAGAAAGGAGTCAGTGCTTCCTTCTATAGTACAAGCAGTGTATCTCAAAACCAATTAGGGAAGAATGCAATTCACTCTGGTCTGAAAAAATGGGCAATTGATAGACATGCTCTTATAGCTGAACATGACAAAAGCTGTTAGGGTACTCTGCTTGGCAAATTGTTTAGCTTTGTGTACTTAAAAACACAGTAAATTAAAGCAGATGTTTCAAAACCCATAAAATTTGGTAAGTGTAGAATTGAAGGAATGAGTGAAATACAGTAATCTGAATGGAAAAATAAAGGAATCTACACTGGCTTCTGTTGACTTTCAAAAACTTTCAAAGAAAGGTGACATGCATAAACCCACCACTAGCATTTATTCTTAGAGCAGGTAATCTGTAAACCTACGCAAGTACAAAATTGCAGACAACTACCAGCAAGACCCCCTTATGTGCCGAACCCTTTCTTGCACCTGTGGAAGGTATGGCTCAGGAATCCAAAACTGATGCCTGTGTTGGAGTCATCCTTGCCCCCTTGTTTCTTGACTTTAATGTGATAGTTCCCAATAAGATGGGACAAAATTTTGTGAAGTTATTTCCATTCTTGGTGTGGATCTGTAGAGTACCAGAGATCTGAGATATCTCAATTCTTGTCAGGAATTTTGGGGCTCATAGTCTTCCAGCTTGCTTTGCTAATAGTGTGCTATATAATTTCTGTCCATATTTATAAGATCTCTCCCCATCGATGTTTAGATTTACATAGGCCCTTCTGTCAAAAAAAGAATTACTAAGATGTTTTGTGAGTCTTACCCACCTTTATATAGTCAAATCTAACCAACAGGCTGGGCAACAAATCACTTTCAAATTTTTAGCCCCTTATTTTCAGCCAGACACATATTATCCTCCATGCAGAAAACAGGGTATGGGTAATAAAAAACACATAAGGGGTAGTTTAACTTAGAAATGCCAAAGATTCTTGTACAGTGCACAAATATATTTTCCTTTTGTACAAAAGTACTTGCTTTGAAACCACCAAGCTGGGTTGATATTAGGACACTGAAGTGAATGTCCACCTAAGAAAATGTTTTAAATCTATTTTTTTTAAACTATATCACTGCAAATGGCAACTTATTTCTCTAAAGTTCAAAAGTTCATACATTTTAAATTTAGTTAACTTTATCTGATTTTGTGTATAAATTTTTTTAAAAGACAGAACAACCTTTTAGTTGTTAGGTATAAAGATCTTTATGTTCAGCTGATTTTGCAAGGTGTTATATTTTGGGGTTTTGGGGTTTTTTCTGCTTAGTCAAAGAACCTCATGTCCTCCCTTCTGTTGAAATTTTGGAGAGTTTTGGCTATTGATTTCAGGGGTGGCAGGATCAGACCTTGCATTATTGATGCTTTCTTCAGGCTTTCAGAAAGAAAAATGTTTGAAATGCTCAGATTCTGTTGGAGATATAACCTTCGGAAAAGTTAGTCTCTATCATAAATATTAATCACAGTGCAGTGATTGGTCTATAATGTTCAACAGATGGGATTTTATGGATGGAAGGAGTCTGCTGTTATCAGCTATGAACAACTGATTGCTGTCCACATTGAAACATTTACTTTGGTTTATGGTAATTAGGTTTTAACACTTTGGTATCAGAGGTCCTGTGGTGTATTTACACTCAGTAGAACTCTGCCATCGCCATATGGGAGCTCAGCCTTGACTGCTGCCAGCACATCAGTGCCTGTGTGTTGGGTGTTCCTGCAGTGGGGACTCAATTGCTTCTTCTGCAGGCCACCTTCCTGGAAGGCCACCAACCTGGAAGTGTCACCAGCAGCTTTGGTGAAGGGTCCTCACAACAGGCCCTTGTCCATGTGGTCTTGAAAACCCCTCAGCTCTGTTCTGAGAACAGCAGACACCTGGGAAGTTTGATTCTCCATTCAGACAGAAACCTGTTCCCTCTGCTGTAACCAACTCAGGAACTGGGACAAGTTCCCTCAAGGGCACATGCTTCTACCAGCAGTCCTTGACAGGTTACATTTAATTCAGCAGCGCTAAAAACAGCATATCCTGATGCAGTAGAAGATATGATGTAGAAAGAAACTTAATTTTTATGGAGGTTTGCATGCTACTTTTCTGCTTTTTTTTTAATCTCTACATAACATGTAAAGATACCAGTGAATAATTTAGCTTGAAGCCCAGACTTTACCCCCTGTACCAGCAGATATGGAAATTGCATTCTCTCCAATGCTGTGTGAAACTTCTGAATGTATGAATATGTTTGACTGTAAAAATAATTTCATATGAGATCAGGAAACCCCATAAGTGTAAATTCAGTGTTGCATTCTGTTTTAATGGCTAGTCCAGTATGTTCAGCAATGTCTCTGTTTTTATCTTGGGCCAGCAGTTCATGTCCAAGTCTGGATGAGTCAAAGCTATCAGAAAAAGACTGGTGAATTCAGGAGTTTGCTTCAAAATACACAGTCTGGCAATCAGTCTACAAAGGATTATTCTTGACTTAAAATGTTAAAATACGATTTCACATTTCTTTTGCTAATGAGTTAATTTCTTTTAGTTTCCTTTGAGGGGGTGCGTATATACACACACGTGTGTGTGGTGCATATCAGCAGACGGCTCTAGCTAAAGCGGGAACAGCCCTCAGTGCCAACAGTTTTAAGCGATTCATCAGCTCAACAGGGAGATTTTCAAGCCACAGAATGCTTTCAAAATCATCTCTCTAGATCCGAGAAACTACAGTTCCTCCTACTGGCTCCCGTGTTTGTAGGGAGGATGAACCATTACCTAGAACAAACCAGTCTGAGTATAAAGTACACAGGAATATAATACTGTACTGCTTTATTCTTAGACAAGCTAGAAGAATAAAATTGGTTTCGATGCCCAAAATTAAGTTATGCAAACCTAACACTCTGGGTTTGGGAACCATTTAACAGATGTATTTTTTATGTGACTAAGAGAGTTCTTTTCACAAGCCTAACATACTAGCTTTAGTGTCACAGGCATGGCAATAGAGAGGCAAGCTGCGAGGAGAAATCAGAATTGTTTAAATGCACGTCCTTGTTATATGCTATTGAATTATATTAACAAACAAAAGAATTCAGTTTAATAACATGCTAGATGTGTTTTTTCACGTGAGCCACGTTATACCTCTGGGACTCACATTCCTTGAGAAAGTAGCTGCACAGATGGTCTGCAGATTCTAAGTACTTGGCTACAACAAAAATCTCTGTGGGTTTTGTGGTTCTGTTTTTTCCCCAAATATTCTAACATCCTATGACATATTTAGATAATTGATGTCACTTCCATCAGGGCGCAATACGCTTTCCCAAAAAAAGTGGTGAAAGCTTCAGATTTTAAATCTTTTAAATCAAGGTGCAAGGAGAGTTCAGTCAAAAAAACCCCCTAAACACTTACATGGTAATGCTGATGTTCTGTTGATGGTCAGGCCTAGCATATTCCTCCTGCTGCTAGATTCTGTGATTCTGCCACAATGAATTGCACTGCCCTCAAAATGAAAATAAAAAATTGTATGACCATGAAATACATAGGCCCTCTCTCCTGGGCTGGAGAAGTAACAAGAGGTTCAAATTTTTAATATTCCTCTCAAAAACACATTTCTTAGGATAGAGCTCCAATGAGTGCCTGGTAATGCCACTTTTTTTAATGCAGGAATAATAACCTCGTTAATTTTGAAGTGAGAAACAGGTCTCTGCAGCTTCAGAAACTGTATCTGGGGGCAATTAATAATGACTGTTAATCAGCTTCCTGTGGGTATTACAGCTGTTGTACCTGAGTGTAGATGCCATCCCTGCCTTTGTGTGACTGGTGCCAGGAGTTCTGTACCTGGTTTGCATTTCATTGCCACCTGTGGCTTGTGTTCCTCTCTTTCATCCCCAAAGGCTCAGTGTTGAATACAGCTCTAGATGGGGTTTTAAGTAACATTTGCCATTCATGTGAAAGTAAGGAGCTGCTAATATACTCTTTACCCTCAGTGGCCCCAGGCAGAAGGGCTGCAGGGAGGACGATTCTTGTCTAGTACACATCAAAGAGTGTTTGTCAAAGCCCTTGACATACTGAAGGCCAGATAACACACACTAACACAGTTCTTTATGAGGAATGTCCCAGTAATATGTCAGTTTGCTACCAGATTAAGATGACAAAAATTTAATATTAAATTGACTGTGTGAAAATTATTTTCTGTAAGTTATTGTTCAAATAACAAAAAAAAAAAAAAAGACTGTTGAAAGCAGGATTCTGCAAAACACTTTACCAAGCAGCTTTATATTTCTGTTTAAATATGAATAAGAATACTACATTTTTAACCTTATATTTGCAATAATTCCTTTGAACCTTAGGATTTCCAGACAAACATCCCAAATCTAGGTAAGTTTTCTTCCTAAATTTTATAAAGAGCAGAAGGATCTTTTCACACCATGCTAGACTTACCCTTAACCATATACAAGGAAGAAATATATTATCTGGGTCAATGAATATCTGCAGTGTCACAAAGTTATTGGAGAGATTACTTTCTTCTGGAAGTGATGTCCTGAGTTTTATGTTTCTTAGAGTATGTTTTCTTAAAATAGGTCTGACTCCGAAATTTGTATGGAAATCATACTAAGTGGTCACAGAGGGAAAGTACATTATTATTGATGCAAATCCTCAGTCTTGGATAGAATGGTGTCATGACTTACTTTTAAATACAAAAAAACTTGAGTATCTCTTCCACTGTTCTTTAGAGGCTACTTCAAGCTTTAACATTAGACATGTAATGCACATGGTTTTCTAAGCTAACTGTATGGCTGTTTTAGATTCTTCAGTTCATGTTAAATTTGTTTTAAAGTTCTTGATCAAATAACTCAAAGGAAATCATAGTAGGGAATTTGTTTCCTGCTCTCTAGAGAAAATTCTTTTTTAATTTAAGCAGTCATCATATTTAGATTTGGGTGTGCTGGAAAGGATATGGGATATATGTGTATGGGTTGTCTGTGCAAAGGCAGAAGCATAAAGCGTGAAACTATTGGTAAGAGACAAGTAAAATTCTTCTCAAAGAACTTTTGCAGTGTTTCATGTCACAAGGGCAAGCCCTCTCTGCTATTCCAGTTCTTGGGAAGATGTTGCCAAGCCAAATCACTGTGATGTGTCAGGCCCTTTGGTAGCTCAGTGCAAAGTGAGTGGGTGCTCACTGGACACTTGGCTGCTGCTAAAGAATTATTTTATTCATGACTGGAGCAGCTCTTGAACCTCTACCATCAGTTCCTGGCCCTGTTGACATCAGTGAGACTTTGCTGTGGACTTCAACAGAACCAGGGTTTCACCTCAGGTCTCCAGATGTGAAAGGTTAATGCATTAACCCACTGCAGCATTTAGCTCCCTGAGCTTGATACCTATTTCAATATACTTTAGTGCCAGTCTGTAAATATGACATTCAGAGGTAGTTCCCAAGAGAACAGGGTACATCAGAAATGGTACTAGTGTGAATAATATGTATCACAAGGATTTGTGAGACTGTCAGAGGGGAGATATGCCTTACCCAGAGCTTGTGTTTGAGGCAGTACTCAAGGAATTGTAAGTTCACAGAGCCTTTAAGAACTTCCATATGCTTAAACATAAATTATCCAGACCCCACTGTGCCAGGCACTATACAAATCCAATCTTTCTCCACAGAACTTGCAATGTAGGCACATAGGATGTGCAAAATGTTGGATAATAAAGACTTGTTATTCTTATTTTACAAACTTGGAACCAGAGCCTAGAAAGGTCTAATGTTTTGCCCAGGAGCTCAAAGGATTTCTGTGATAGAGCTATGGTTTGAATCCAGATTAGCAACTTCCTTGACCAATTCCTTAATGAAATAACTGCTTAATAAAGCATAATCAAAACTATTCTTATTTAAAAACCCATGCTGACAGCAAAAGGCAAATGAACCTGAGAGTTCTTCCAATAGCATCACGATTATCTCTTGAAAGTATGAATATATCTGCAACTTGAAGTTATATACTTGCTCTTATGCCTGCTTTTATAATTTCAGTTCTTGTCAGAAAAGAGGGATGTTTTTCCCATTAAACGGAAGTTACAATACTCTCTATTTCATTGATTGGTTATCCCACAAACGCTAAAGTTCTTTAGCACACATAGTACTACTCTAATGCAGCAGGAATGTGTAAAATCTTGTGTGCTTTCAAGTGATGCACATCTAAGCCAGAAAAAATGAGGCTTCAGCTTGGACTCACCTGTTCGGTGAACTATTTTCATTAAGTGTGTGCGTATTTTATATGGTAAATTGCACCTTCTTTGCACATCATAAGTAGCTCTTTTTCAGAGCTTGGGAAGCTGCAGCACTTTAGGGATGGAACTTCTTTTTAAGATTGTTAAATCCTGGGATCTAGTTTCTAAGCTCTCCAGTGTCCTGTTGTTTCCGTATTTTCCAAGGTGAAGAAAAAAGAAGACATTATTAACTCTTCCACTGCCTTCTGTCAGTGCAAATCACGGAAACAGGTCCAGACTTACTCAACTTGCATAGCTACTGTCAAGATGAAAAAACTATACTTTCCACTGAAATTTTTTATCCATTAGTGTTTCAATAACATCAGAGGGTTTTAAAGAAGCTTTTGCAGCCAAAAGAATGTGGATCTATTTTTTAGATCATTGACTTTGCTTATTTAAACCTTTTTCTTTCCCCAAATAATTTCAGTTCCAAGTTTCCTTCTCTCTATTTTTTTTTCTGTGAAAAAGACCATGCGAAGGAAAAATTTGAAAGACTTTTTTAAGTAGGAAAAAGTTGACTATAAAATCATGAGAAGCATCTGGACCATTTTAAAAGTCTGAAAACTACTTTTTTCTATGTTTCATTAAACTCTCTAGATCTCAAGATTAAGATCTCAAGGTTAATGCAACAGAAGTCATTTGCAATTGCTTGGCTTTGTAGCTAGAAAAATAACTAACCAATGAGAGCTGAGAGGCTGAACACGTTGTCTTAGCTCTAACATTAGAAAATTCAAAACAGCTGACAAACACAAGTTTACAGGAGGATCCAGTTTCACAAACATTATTATTTACCTTTAAAATCACTCCAGCAAAACCAATGATTTATGACAAATAAGCAGGAGACTAATGGAAATCTTCAAGAAGACAATTTGCATTTCATCAATAGTAGAACACCACCAGAAAAGGTCTTTAGAGACAGTTGAAATTCAGAATAGAAATTTCAAATTTTAGTAATAAAATTAACTACACCTTTGCAAAACTACTGAGAGGTGTAAAAAGCTATATTTAAAACATCTTCAATGCAGCTGTTTGTGTGATGCTAATACTTAAGAAAGAAATTTGGTTATCAAGTTTATACTGTTTTATAAATTGCAGTAATACAGAATTTATATTCACATTGTCAGAATTTTAGGATTACAAGTGCAAACACACACACACACACATATGGAAATTATCCATGTGAAATTCAATTCAAATACCAAAGGATCACTTCGATAGTTGTCTGTGAGAGTCTCGCACATCAAGCTTCCAAATTTCAGCAGCCACCTTCTTTGTTCACTAGACAATGACAAAAAAGGCACAGACATCTATCAGGTGCAGTCCTGGCCTGAAAAATCAAGTCATTCCACAAATTATGTTCTCTTGCTCCAGAAACCTCATTGCTGTGTAGATAGCTATACCTGACTCCTGTGAGAAAATCAATTCTTACTACCTTTTAATCCTGCTCACTCTGCAAAGCCATGGCAGCAATTTTAAAGGGAGTTCAGACTTTCTGTATCATCCATGCAGTTTTCTTATTTCTATCTGCCCATGCCAGCCATGGGTGGCAATAACATTATAAAGGGGTTAACTATGGCCTTGCTTAGCCTTTGAAACACCGGCTAGTAGTAGCAATAAAAAGGAATGACAAACATTCAGGGAAATCTGCAGAGCTGAGAGGGGAAAGGACATTTTCTACTGAGTAGGTATTGACTTAAACCTGGAAATAAACAAAGACTGTGCACTTGGATCCTGCAACACCATTTTTACAGGACACTGCTTTGAGAGTTTCTTAAGGTAAGAGAGGAAATATCTGGAAGCCAAATACCCAGGCATCGACTGAGGTAACTTTTTGGTCATCTTCCCTGAATTGTACTTCTCTCCTGGAATGGGAAACGGGATCTATAAAGGGTGTCTAAACTAGGTCCTCTTGGTAAGGGCTGTGCAAATTCCTGGGTGTCTTACCAAATACTTTCAGCTGCAGCTTCCTTCCAAATCCAGGAAAGAAATTGTAGTTGGTTATTTCTCTTGTTGTAATCTCAAAATATGAATTATGCTTAAAGGAGATCCTCAGGAGTGTTTAAGTGAAAATGTGCGTAAGTGAATTTGGATAGGAATTTGAACTGTTTTGAGAAACCTGATGGAATGCTTTGTAAAATCCAGGTGTAAAATTCAGACTGAAACCTCTTTCTCAGAATCAGTGGATCACACCTCTGAAAACCTGACACTAGGCCAAAGTAGATGGAAGGTTTTTTTAAGACACTTACAGTTGCATAATGTATAAGTCTTTTGACTTACTGTCTTGGAACTTGTTTTAGTGTCACTAAAACAATGTGTCTTGTTTTAGTGCAGAGTTGATATTTGGTGATTAGTAAATCCAGGAGATATCAACACAGTTTGAAAATTAAGTTCACAGTGCATTTACTGCTTGACTGCTAAAAGAAAAAATTCAAGTGCATGATTCTTTTCTCTCAGATGAAAAGAAAATGGCTAGGGTTACTGGCTGGCTCTGTGCAGCATGTGGAGTATTGTAGTGTTACTGTGTGATAATAATTGCTTCAGAACCTGTTTTCAATTACCAGCAAGTCCCAAGTGCTGCTGACTTGGTCCCAGACATACAGTGTTTAGCATGATTTGGAGCACTGCACAACAGAATAGAAGGTAAACCAAGCTCTCTGAAAAGACAATTTCCCAAGCACTATTGGTCTTCTAATCAGTGAGAAAATTCTCTTATTCTGAGAATTCAAGTGTTGAGATTGTGTCCAACTTGAAGTCATTAGGCTCTATTTTATTAATTCGGCCTCTGTCATGCTGATCTCTACCATTTGTTTTTCTTAATTTATGTGCATTAAAGCATTGCCCAGAGGCTTGAGACATGTAGAGAGTGCTTTCAGAAGGACAGAACATCAATGCCTATCAGTGAATGAAATACTTAATAGAAGCAAGAGTTCATTCCTTGCCTTAAATGGACAACTGAAGTTTTCAAAGGATATGTCTATGGAAGCCAGTCTCCAAACAGCATAAATGAAAGAGGAGCTGGCTAAGGAGAAAGGAAGGTAATAATGACTGTGAAAAGTAGGAATGAGAGAAGTACCTGAGAAAGAAATATAAAAATATGGGGAGGCATGACTTAGTGGTTATCAGAAGATAGATAGATAGATAGATAGATAGATATAATTTTTTTTCTCCTAAATGACTGATGTGCATATTGAGGGTCTGAGGCACAATTCTGTTATAAAGGCTTTAATACCCTACCGTGAGCCACTCTCCATGCAGTTTCTCTACCCCTGCTGTAGATTATATGGATTACTAAAAGTTAAACCATGTTTTCTTGCAGTTATAGAATCATAGAATGGTGTCAGTTGGAAGGGACCTTAAAGACCATCTAATTCTAACCCTGCTGCTGTGGACAGGGAGAGCCTCCATTAGACCATGTTGTTCAAAGCGGCATCCAACCTGGCTTTGAACGCTTCCAGGGATGGGCAGTATTGATGCGGATAAAGAGTTTACAAGTGACTTATTACAAGTCAGCTGCTGTTACCTGTTTCATTGCTGTAGAGAAGCCGAGCCCTAAGGGGCAAATAGATGCAGAACTCATTGGTATGGATGAGAGAGAGTTTTCAGGGAAAGAATACTAGTTTTGCATGTTCTCATCTTCCCACATGTCTAATACTGCTGCTGGTTCTGATATTACAAATCTGAACCCTTCCTAGGCAAACAGATCTTATTCTGTGTTGTATTACAAGGGCTTTTTTGTTTGTGCAACCTCCAGGTTCCTACTTTTAATTAGTTCTTCCTCTGTAAGAACTGTCTGGGACTGGGGTGGAGGGGGGCATTCTGGCTGGAACCATCTCACTGATCATGCCAGCATGATGCTGGCAATGACTAAAGAGTATATCTAACAATGATATGGCTAGTATTGCTAACATAAGCATTTCTACCTTTTCTTCTGGATAACTTTGTATTTTAGGAGTTCTCAAGCTTTGACAAATTCTGGCAACAGCTATAAATCAACTTCATTTAATACCCAGTATTTCCCTAAGGCATTTTCTTTCAAAGGCTCTTAGTCTCCTTTCTGTACTTTTGGTAAATTTCCAGCTTTTATGTCCTTGCAATAAAATGGAAATAACATAGTTAGGTCTATATAAATGGCCATATAATAATAATATATCAACGGAAACTTTGCTAGGAAAGGACCCTGTAAAATGCAGTTATAACAGAGCTCACAGGCAGAATGTACCAGACAGAACAAACAAGTAGAACGAGACCAAGGATATTCTTCATTTCAGATGTGAGTGTTGGAAACTGGACCCAGTCTACCGCTACACAAACCAACTGAAGCAGCTGAAAAATTATATACACACAGCCCTCGTACTAAGCTAAAATCAGATGTATAGTGTACTGCACAGCATCCCAGAGCAGGGTAGAGAGAATGCAGGGTGATTTCAATGGCCAGAGAGGACAGGGGGATGTAACCACACTTAAATATTTAATGTTTCCTGGAAGAATCAGAGGCTAGGTGTGACAGGCAGTGGGTTGATTACCAGGCATCCCAGTACTGGCGCATGGCAACACAAATCTCTGAGCCAGTAGGCTTGCCTTTATAATTGTAAGGAGAGTTCAAGTAAAACAAAGAAAATTCAGCACTCTCCCTTTTTTGGGGATTAGAGTTAGTTACTTTGGAACTAATAGGGTGTAAGACAAGTATGAACACACTATAATTGATTCAGTTATTTCCAACTGACTCTTTGACAGGAACTTCTAAAACAAAAGGATACCCATAAAATTACCTTCAGGAAACCCTGGCCTTGTTTAACCATAAAAAAAATTCATCAACCTTTTTTTAACTCAAGTGTAAGAAAAAGCAACCACTAAGAGACATTTTTCTAGCATCTGAAAAAGAAAAATATGACAGATGTTTTCCATTTGCAAAAGAAAAGTAGTGACTAAAAATGTGTTTGCTTAAAACCAAAATTAATATAGCCTTCTTAATCTGTCTCTATATATAGTAATTCCTCAGCCTTGGAACGAGAAAATGTTTTTTATAATAATGGAGTAAATTACTTGATCAAATAGATTTTTTTTTTCCCCCAGTCTAAACTGGAATTTATAATCACTGTAAGACTTATGCACTGGATAAGATGACTGTTTCTATGCACCAGATATTATTTACTTGTTTAAGATTAATCATGGCCACTGAAGTTTAGGGCAAAAAGTTTAGGAGTGGATAGGGAGCTGGGCTTGCACACCCTGAAAAAAAGGAGCTTTAGAGGAGACCTTTTCTTTGCGGTCTCTTCCAACCTACATGATTCTATGATTTCTTATATCAAATTACAGTCTTAATCTCTGACTTCTGTGCTTTTTTTTGTGGGAAGGCAACTAACTCAGTGATTTTGATCCCTTTCTGAAGCACAATGTAACTAAGATCCTACAGGAGGGTGTCTGAATCATGACTTCTGCCAAGTATTCAGGTTAAAAGAGGTTTCACTAAGGTTTGAGTTCTTATCCAATCTGAAAAACACCCCCTATTTTTGGAAGTTCATGTTTCAGCCTCACTTGCAGCCAAAATTAAGCCTAGTTTATCCTGCTCTCTCCCTTGGAAACTGTTGTTGCAGTTCACCTTGAGTATCTTGATTAGGCCAAATATGCAGCATTATCAATTATTCCTTCTGTGCAGTGAAACATTCATCATGGAAGGACAAAACACAAATTAATTTTGCATATATTCATACAAATACATCATGATGATTTGCTATCAGGGTTAAAAGCCAACTGATTTCATCATTTCCAGATGCAGTGAATTGAGGACTACTACATCAATATTTATGTAAGCAGAAACTACAGACTTGGATTGTCAATTACTTTTTAAAAGCAGATTCTGAGATACCGCATTTAAAAGGGAAATCTAAAAAAAGTTCAATTGGTGTATGCATTCTTTTGGTCCTTTACACAGCAAGCCAAAAAATTTGAATAAAGCAGGTGCCCTTCTAACTCACCAGTCCATCAGTACTTATATTTTCATCCCCTTTCTCTTGAAACTTGAGGTCACGGGTGTTTCTGTGGTTGCAGTTCTAGATTTAATTTTTTTGTCCTGTTACATTCAGTCTTCACATGACTGGGCCACTGGATTTTGCTTGCTTGGTTTCATTTTAGTTTTTATAGGATTCAGTAAAACTGCAAGGGTCCTGTTCTTTAAAAATTATATATTATTCAAGAAACATCTAACAATTGCTGTTACCTTCAAAAGTGTGGAATGTGTTTGGATATGTCCAGATATGGTTTTGTAGTTCATTTAATCACTCTTCCCTTATGCAAAAGTGAGAACCTCTTCATCATCCAGAAAACATATAATTCTAGTAAGAATTGGATAAAAAGGAGCACTGAAGTGCAAGACAGGCATATTTGATAAACTGTAAAGAGATACAACCTTTTTTTTTTCTGCACAAACAGAAGAGCACAAACTGAAAACCTAGACTGGGAATAAACTGCACATAAGCAAATAGCAAGATTCATGAATTAATTTTCTTAGCAACTGAAACAATTGTCTTACTTTCATGTTAGCCTGTACTAGGTGCTCTGGAAGAAAGTTTAAACGATGCATCTCACATTCTGTAAATACGTTACATATTGAGGAGGAGCCCCACTCTTTCAAGCAGTCCCCACAAGCATGTCATGTAAAACTGGTGTAGGTAAACTAATTCAGTCCTGTGAATATTGCTATTCTTATACATGATGTGAGTCAGGGATAATTGTACTGAAATAATCTTGTGCTGGTACAATTTCAGTCAAGGTGGCATTGAGAATAATTCCAGGATGAAGATGTGAAAACCATTGGAACTTTTAATAGCAAACATGACTGATACTGCTCTCACTCTGTCAATGCTTGGGAATAAGGCCTTATAGTTGTCTTTATGAGGGCTTAAGGTTTTCTTCAGACTGCTTTGCAGGGTATCCAAAACTTCTGTAGTTGCTTCAGACTGACCTCTGATTTAAGCACACAAAAGAATGATGCCCAAACCAGTGAGATGCACAGAATCCACGAGGTCAAGGAGAAGTCTTCACTCCTGTGGATGTCAGGGAGCAGCATACTGTCATAGAAGAGCTGGGGTTGGAAAGGACCTTAAAGATCCAGCTCCAGCCCCCCTGCCATGGGCAGGGACACTAGACCAGGCTGGTCAGAGCTCCATCCAAACTGGCCTTAAACACTTGCTGGGCATGAGGCATCCACAACGTCTTCAGGCCACCTGTTCCATGGCCCACTACCTGCACAGCTGAGACATTTTTCCTAATATCTAATCTAAGCCTACTCTCTTTTATGTTCTGCACAGAGGTAGGAATCTCAGTTGCGTGCAATATTTTGCAATAGGTTGACAATAGTAAATGGGCTTCTTTGAATCCTTAAAAATGTTTGACTTATGAGATACATCTTGAGTAAATTTTCTTGTTTCTTAAACCCCATGTTTTTTATACTGAACATGACTACTGTCACAATTAGCTCAATTCACAGACAGATAAAGATTTATTGGCAATGTATCCTCTCTTCATTATAGTTTCTAGTGCAAAATCTTCATGTCTCTAGATCATACTCTTACAATGTTTCAATTTTGCATGAAAAATTCTGAGGCAAGGCTAGGTCATCTCTATTTGTGGTTAAGAATTTGGCAGTCTCTAAACACTAAGTGATACTGATGCAGCTTAGTCTGTTTTAATGGTATTGAAAAACTGGAGAGGGCAAAGAGAACATAAAGATGAATTAGGGACAAAGGGAGAGAATGTGCAATGGTGAAGGGAAATAAGGAGCTCTAATTTATAGAAAGGAACACAGATATCATTTAATTACAATGTTAAATGTCTTTATGTGGAGAAGAGGGCTGGAAAGTAAAAGGGTTTTTCAATCTAGTAGAGAAGCATGACAAGATATTATGTCCTTCTAGCTAAAAATGGACTAAAAAGGTTTGAGAGAGAATGACCAAGTAGGAGGGCAAATCTTGGCAGCAATAAAGGAGTCAATTCTCCATTTTTTACATTTTATTTAAGAAGAAATACATTTCCAGAACAAAGCCTGTACTTAAAAAGTAACTTCTGGATTGAATGTATGCACACTTCAGTTGCTTTTATTGGTTTTCTAGGAAAGTGCAAAAGACTGATACTTTCTAGATCATTAAAATTTTGTAGGTTTGTGGCAGTTTTTGTCGGTTGGGAGCTTTTGTTATTTTCATTTTGCTTTGGGTTTTTTTATTCATAAAGTAAAGCTAAAACCATGGGATACCTTATATGCATACTGTTTTTAGATACCTCTACTAGACTTTATTAATATCTTGGACCGCTGAACAATAATCTTACACAATCTTAGAAATTCTTCACACTGCTTAAGTGATCTATTTTGTCTCTCTGCGTTGGTTACAGGTCCTATTTTTTAGACTTAACATATAGTAAGCTTTACCTTTTTCTGTCCTATATTTCTTGCAGAAAGAGACGTATCAGTGGAAAACTAAACCTCAGCCTGTTGTTAATTTTTTACCCCAAACCTTAATAGATTTTTTTTTTGTCCTGAAATTTGCCTAAAAGATTGTCCAGTCTCTAACACTGTTCTTCCAGTCTGCCTAAAAGGCAAATGTAGATTAGGTGCACAGCTGGCCTGAACTGGTGTTGAAATTGAGCTCCATGGAAAACTCCATTCCTACCTGGAGCTGCTTTTTCTTACCCTTCACTCATCCAGCATGGTATATCAGCAGAGAAATCTGAGTGTATCTGTGGTTCTTTGCAGTGCCTTTTCTAGAGACAATGCCCAAAGCAGCACAGTGGCTCCTAACCATAGTTGTGCTAAGCCATATCCTCACGCACAAGGACACAAACCAGTACACTGGTACCAGAATTACACTATGACCCTGATGCTGCTGAACTGTTTGGATAACAGGAGATTTAGCCCTGACTGTATCATGCAGAGGGAAAGTGGTTGTAGGCTTGTGTGTGTGTTTCTTCATAATTGGTTCTCCCCTTCTGATGGGAAGAATTTCTCTGGCAGTCTCGTTTTGTAGCTGAAGCTTCAGCACAATGCGATGTTGTGAGAATGAACCAGCCTTATTTTATTCAGAAAATAAGATATAGCACAATTTCCTGGTCTTGAGGGGTTTGTAAGCCATTCAATAGGACTAACACAACAAAACAGGAACTGGAGGATGGGCTTTGGGGTCTAATGGAGTTCTCCATCTCTTTTTTTCTTAATGCTCCTTTTACCCTAGCACTTTGAGATCTACTACTGCAGTACAGTCCCCACTCTGAACAAAATGTGAGTATGTCCCTTTCTTTTATCTTATTTGGGCATTTTGCTGGGGTATAGGACAGGAAAGTTGTAGCATGTCCTGACTCAGTAACTTTCTTGCGTGTCTTGCTGGAGCAAATGGCCAAGCAGAGCATGATAGCAGGCTAGGAGTCTGGGCAGGATTTAAACATGAAAATGGGAGGTTAATGATGGAGAGAGAGGCAGAGCAGGGAAAGACTGGGCTGCATCAGGCTATGCATTTAGTGCAGAACTGGTAATAGTATTTATGTCATTAATATTGATGTCCTTTTAGCTCAATAAAAATTATATCAAGATCAGACACAAAAAAACCCAAAACAGACAACAAAGTGAGACTCAGCAGAGATGCTCTACTAAGTAAGGATTTGCTGCCAGCCATTCACTCCTGCTAAAACTGGCTACACAACTCCTGTAAAGCATCTATAGGTGCAGAGTGAAGCATATGTGAAAAAAGGGCTAGGCTGAGAAACATGTCATTATGGCCTGACAAAACACAGGTGTACCAAATGCTGGCTGGCTTTTAGATGTTTTGATGCCTTGTGTCGCACCAGAAGCCCAGGTTTTCTTGTACTTTTGGCCAAATTACTCTTCCTTTGAAGTAAAAAGGGTATTGACAGGGCTGTGTTTCAGTACACCGTCTATACATCTGTACTTAGACTTTGGGGAAGTCTAGAGAACTGTAATTAATTCACTTTCTTAATCCTGAAGAGTCAATAGATAAAATCATATAGCATGTTTTTCCTGAAAGGCTGCTACTACTACTGCTACTTGTTTTGTAGCATATACTATGAGAAGCAATACCTTTTTAAATGTAAAATTTGTAAGATGTGCAGTTATTGCAGCAATACTTTATATATAAATGCCAAAATACATGCTTATTAAATTTGTTTTTCTCAGATTTCTATTTTTAATCAGAAACTTTTCAGATCAAAATTTACATAGAATTAATTACCTGCAAAAATGATACATATCTTGTAATTGATATTTTATGAGAACATTATATACTTAACAAGGATCTTAAGGATTACAATTGTTTGTTCCCACACAGAAGTTTCATGAGGAAAAAGAACTTCTGATCCGTGGAAAGAGCACTACCAACAAGGATACAGAAAAGCATGCACCTTTTTAATTCTGTTTAAATGCTTAGATATTCCTTACCTTTCCGAAATGCTTTAAAAATGCTCTGGTGTTGCAATAGCCATAGATTGCTGAATAACATTATTGATTAGTTTTAAGAAATCGCTATATCAGTTGATAGTTACTTTAAAAAAAAAATAAAGCATAGAAATATATCCAGTCACACCAGAGTGCAAGGTTTAATTCCATTAACCACCGCTGAGAGCACATTGTGACAGTCTGTATCTCCACGTGGCTACAGGACTTGTTTTCATCGGCACTGGGGACTGGAGACAGAAGGGGAGAGAGAGAGAGAGAGGGTCTGGGAATTATAATGCCTCATCTGCTCAGGTCATTCAGTGCCTTGCAAGTTTAATCAGGCTTTCTTCATCCTCCATTACACTCATTAGGTTCTGTTAGGTTAGTGCTCGATGTTGATCTGTATCTTGGTCAAGACAATTGTTGCTGATTAACTATAATTACCAGTAATGGTCCCAACCTGCTTTCAAGCAGACTGTTTCTGTCATCTTGTCCAGGCCTCTGCTCTGTGATGAGCAGTCCAAATCTGCTAACTGCTTGCTCCCTTGCTGTTTGAGCCAACAAGTTGCTTCTTGTGTGGGCTCATCCCCCCACCCCTGTACCTGCTATCTGTAAACATCCCAACTCTCCTTGAGCTATGCAAAAATGTATAGGTGAGGAAAACAGGAATGACTGGTATGGGAAGGGAGAAACAGCAGAAGTCAAGAATTATAAATTAAATACAAAATAGGACAACTAAGGACTGAAAAGGTTATAAAGCTCAATAATAACAGAGAAAGCAAGTATTTTGTCCTTTGCAGTCCAAAGTAATAAATTACAAACTAGACTCCAATCTCAAAATGTGTCCTTGTGTGAATAATCTTCATTTGAGTCTGCTCTCCTATGTATTTCCATCAGATTATTTTGGGAATAGCTGTCCTTAGGATCAGAGGATCAGATCTTCTATATTGCAAATATTGCTTAAGGCAATTTTAAGTTGTGGATGGTTTTCTGGTTAGCCTTGTGAAAGCCTCTATATGCTTACACTTCAGAAAGATGATAAATAATCATGAGTTGAGTCAGAATTTGTAGATAATTGTGGTGTGAATGCCAAGGTCATGTAAATGTTTATGTTCCCGATTCATAGCTGCAAATAATGCCTGCTAAAATTCCAACAGACTGTAAGTACAAATAATTTGGGGAAGGAAACTGAACCCTAGTTTTTTATGCCTCTTTTCTACAGGCATCAAAAGAATTATTATCTTAAAAACAACAACAAAAAGCATTGCTACAGTTTGAGCGTAAGGGCAGTGTGTGATGCTACCGTGGGCAGTCAGCATAATGGGCACACTTTCAAAACTCTGAGCATGTATCATAACATGATACATGAGCATGTTCATAACACCCAGATTTCACGTGTGCACATAATGGTGTGTTTGGGAGGCAAATTCAGTAATTGTACCTAGAGGGCAGAGTCCCACAGAGACTCCCTGGGGCTAAAACTCTCTTGTGTGTCTGTGGACAAGCCTGTAATTGCAACTTCTGGTAGCAGTTCTCACGATAAGATGAGAGGTGCAGATGATGCAGGCGTGAGCTCCCCCAGACTAGGCTGTAACGAGCTACTGTGGTCACAGAACTCCCAGGCAGAATCTGGCTCTTGCCTGGCCAGCCTGCAGTGGGAAGGCACAGTGCATGTTCACCGGTGTGTGCCTGGCAAGTCTGACACAGCCAAGAACCAGAGATACCGGAATCTGATAGAGACTGCAGTAACTCCATTTGTGTGTACTTCCAAATTATGCTCCAGACTGTGGACTTAGTGTGATATTCTAAAGAGTCATAAATTTATGAAGAGAGGGATACAGTGAAGAAGTCCCAATATTTATGTATTTACTCAACATGTATCTCAAAAATTCCCCTTGACAATAAAAGAAAGACATAAATGTTGCAGAGTTAAAGTCTTAAATGTTGCATCTGTTTGTCCAGCATTAATTGCTTTAGGAGTGGACCTTACTCAAAGCACCGAATAAAGCAAGGAAAACTAATACTCTCAAGTAATGGAAGACTACATAGTAGTTGACGTTTTTTATACATATGTATAATTATTTTCTAATATACTATGCTAATTTTAAAGAAAAGAAAAATAAATTCTTTCTGCTGCTTTAGCAGGTCTTACTATGGGTACAATTTTATTGAAGTTTCTAAGCCACCCAATGTTATTGATACCAGAATGCATTCAGAAGAATTGCCATTTTTAAAGACAACTGTGTGCCTTCCATTGCATGTTTCTCCTTTATGTGGCAAGATGTTATGGCAATCAATCCTGCTTTGCAGCTGCTTTATGTCTCTGCAAGAGATTAGTATCTTTCAAAGCAGCAAAACACAAGAACAAGTTTGTTTTTAAATAAACATCTGCAAAAAATTATTTTTCTCTACTACATACAGTGCCTGTAAAAGGGATTTGACAAATTGGAATAGCACCCATTATCAGTTCAGTCCTGAGATGAGCTAGACAGCTATTTTCCACATAGTTTTCCTTGAAACACATGCATCTCAAATTTCATCATAAAAGAATCTTTTATATCACAGTAAAGCACCTTCAGTGTATAATACTCACGAGGCTTATCTACATTTATGTACTCTAGTCATACTTGTATAAACAAATACATGCTGCATAAATGTGTGTGTTCCACTTCTGGGAGTATTTATGGTCCTAATGCATATGTACTTTCAGAATCTGCACATTTATATACCTAAATATTTGTGCATGACATGTATGTGTTTTATAGATGCAGACATAAAACACACTACATGCTCTGTGTAGTTTAATTTTTCTGTCAAGTGTTTTAATTCCTCATTGAAGTGAATATTTGGACTGTAAATTAAATCAATTGCTAGGCAAGAAATAATAAAATTTTAGCATAAAGAAATGTAATGGACACAATATATAGTAAATATAATCACGTTGTGACTGCCAAATTGCATTTCTTTGAGACTGGCCAATTATTTTTTAAACACTGGCAATAGCTTTAAAGATAATTCTTTTATATATGTTACCTATATATATATTGGTATGTACATATATATAAAGGTATGCATATAAAGAGAGAAGTATACATTAGAGAGATTACTCTTTTTTAAATCCTGAAATCACTAACTCTGTCTGCAGTTTTTGGAAGGAAATGGAGACTGCTGGCCAGGAAATCACATCCCAGAAAGATCACGTTCTTGTGACAATTTATCATTGAAAAAGCCATGTCTTTCAATTGAGATGTAAAGCTGTGGTCTTGCAGTTTGTGGTCAATGATGATGCTTGGGGATTTTTTTGCTATCTCTTGCAAGAAAAGCATTATTAGCCCCTGAAGTCTTGGTTGCATTCCAATTTTAATAACTATATTTTGCCTACATAATTCCCACTGTAGCTTCAGGTGGATTGTGGAATTTTCTTCACTTCCTGTCATAAACTATTCTGTGGTGTTGCTGTGTGCTGTGTAACAGATGCTATGCTCCCCTGCTACTGTTCAGTGCTTCTCCCCAAACTTGACCCTCTTTATTTAATCTTACATCATCCTTTGCTGAGCTTGTACCAGTATTTCAAACAGAACATATTACAAACCATTAACAAATGGGGGTTGAAACTAAAGCTTAATGTACTGTTTTCCAGTTGCATCTTTTAGATCTGCTTGACACTCTATGCATGGTCGATTAAGGATTTAAAAAAACATTAAAGGCAAATACAGATTTTGGGGGCCCCCACCTGCTCAGTGAGTCTCACCTGTTAGTGATAAACGGGAATTAAACAGCAATTAAATTCACTGCAGGCAGGCTGAACCTATGTAATGTCATTAGGACTCTTCTTGAACGTGGAGCACCTAACTCTCTTGCAGAAGAAACTGAGGGAGCAGAGCAAAAGGAGGGTGTTAGTTGGTTTTACTTTTTTCTTCTCCTCCCCTGTCCCCACTCACCCAACAAAATAACATTTTTATTGAAATTTTGGTCAAAAGATATTTAGGATTTTTGCTCTTTTCTGTTCTAGTTTTAGGGATTGTGTTTGGAAAAAAGATGTTTATTATGTAATTTGTATGTTTATTAATGTATTTCATTATTAACTTGATGGGGTTTTTTTTAATTTTTAACTTGAGGTGCTGTCTGTTTCTTCTGAACTCCTTAGTTCGTGCATGTTTCTGCTTTCATTTAATAACCAAAGCAGTGTCTTTTTCTGTTTAGGATTGATTGACAGTGGAATATTCTGGCTAGGAGCTAGCATCAAACCGCAGACCGAGACACTGTACAGACTCTACATCCTCAGAGTCTGCCAGCAGACCGTTCCTTGCAAAATATTACCGAGTCGAACTATGAATTCTGGAATAACACTTTCTTGGCTATTTGTAAAGACAATGTGGAGTATAGTTAGTAAGTTTACATTTCTTGCCAGAAAACCATAATCCAAAGCTTTCACTGATGCATGAAAAACCTTTGCTATGATTGTTTGCTGTCTCTTGCTGTGCATGTAAGAACTGTGTGCTTTCATTCGTCAGCACACTCTGTGCTTCTACATCATCTGGGCCTCCTTGTTCCCAGTTCCATGAAGCAGGGAAATCGCAGCACCTTCCAGCAGAGCATTCCTCACTGTGGCAGAGAGTGGGTGCAGCTTTCTGGGTGGATTCCTTCTTGCTTGTGCTTCCTTCTAACAGCACCTGCGTGAGTTCTACATGCACGAGACGATTCCAGTGATTGTCCCCTGGATGGGCAATCCTCTGAAACAAAGGCATAAAAATCAGTGGGTTCTGCCTGCAGCTGTTTTTGCAGGGGGTGGTGTGTTGGGAGAGCTGCAGTAGGGTAATGGCCTCAATCAGTGCTCAGGCCAGGCACCTGCCGTGCCTCTGGAAGGACAAGGTGGCAGCAGCTGAGAGCCCCTTGCTTGCATGGTAGCACACAAATTGTAGGGCTTGCCTGTTTGTTTGCAAGACAGTATTATATAAAGGTTATTTCACATTAATTATCTTCCTATATTTTTAAAGCAGTGCGGAAATGGGAAATTGTGGGCTGGTAACTATTTGTGCTGGTCGTGTTGCTTTATGTCATAAAAAAATGTGCAAAATGAACTAGACCAAACTATACACAAACTGTGAACAAACTTGAATTACTTGGTAAGAACTCCAATTTCTTTATTTTTATCATCATGATCATCCCTAAATAAATACTATTGAGACTGGCTTTTAGCCATCATTTTGAAGGACTTCATTGCTGTTGTTTTATGCTGCAAATAAATTGCAAGAAAATAATTTGTCATGTAAAGGAAAAACTAATTGTTTTGTAGAAAATGTGAAAAACATGTTGTGCCACATCTTTGCACTCAACCCTACTGCTCCTGAGGTCAGTGGAGAAAATCCCATCCTCTTCCCTGGCAGTAGGTGATACTTAAGTATTTATCTCCTTCTGAAATTGTAGACTTCACGTTATTTCTGTCAGTTTTGCTGTGGTGATTTTGTCTGCAGTCTGCGTCTCGCAGTGGTTCGGGGGGGCTGTAATTTTTTATATTATTCCCGTTACTACCCTGCGCACCCCGGTGTGGCGCGGCTGAGGGCGGTGCGGCCGGGGCCGCGATGTCCAGCCGGGCGCCGAGTCCCGGGCCGCGGCCCGCTCCCGGTGCCCGCTCCCGGCATTCCGCAAGCGGGTGCTGNCCCGTGCTCCCGGGCAGCCCCGCCGCGTTCTTCCCGCGGCCGCCCGGGCCCCTCCGGCAGCGGGGCCGCCTCCCCCGAGGGAGTCGCGGCCGGGAAAGCGGCCCGGGGTCCCCCGTGGGCAGGGCTCGCTCCCCCTCACGGGGCGTCGGGAGCGCACCCGGCAGAGGGTGAAGGCTCTCGCTCTGTGCGAGGTTCTGCTAATCCGGTTTTGGTTTGGTACCGTGGCCTCGGTTTATTTGTGCGTTGGATTGTTATGCGGTAAAAAGCTTTTAATTTTGAGAAACTTTTGTCGTGCAGCACCAGTCTGACACTTGGGTATTTTTAATAACAAAATCGGCTTCAAAAAGTGGCATAAGCAGACGTTTTGTAATTTGCTTTTTTGTGCAGAGAAGCAGGGGTTTGGTTTTAATTTGATTTAGAAATTTTGCTGCAGTTTTCCCAAGCTAAATCCTGAACAGGGATGATCCCAGCAATGACAACCATAAAGTTAGTATAACCAGACAAAAAAGAGAAATGTTTTCCCCTTAGTCAGCATGAATGACATATACAAAGGTAACTGAGAACTGAAGAACCTCAGCATTAGTTATTTATATATGCCCTCAGAATGTGATTCCTAGGAAATAAGCGTATTGTGCCAAGTTTTACACGTATATTGTTGAGATCACACTCCCTTTGATGAAGCTGCAAGCATGTTTAATGTGAAAGTGCTGCATCTTAAATTTGCATTAACATTTTTGCCTGGCTAAGTGCCTCTGGTTGCCATGGACAAGCGCTAAAAAAACAAGAAAAGAATTTTCTCAGATCTGTGCAGCAGCAATCGTCTTTAATATCCTGCTCTCCTGTGTCTCCAATGAGAAGAGAGAGAAGAGTTTTACACTTGATATTTAAAGCAAAAAAACATTCTTCCCATCATAAATGCTGAAGTGTGTTTTCTGCCTTCTATACAGTTGGATTTTGAATCTGGGAAATGCATGACACTTTGAATAATTTGTAGCATGGCTTTTGAGGGTTGAAGAAGCCAGTTTTAAGAGGCTCTTTTTAGGTGTTCTTCTGGAAGTTTGAAATCTAGTGTGGGATGTTTTTATGAAATACCAGGAACAATGCTCTGATCTTATTTTGATCTCTACTGTCTCCTTTTCAGCTCAAATGCTGGGGAGCTAATAAGCAAAAAAATCCAGTGGAAGGTCAGAGAAGATGATTTTGGAGAAGAGGCATCACCTGCGGTAAGTGAGGAGCAATGTTGGGGGAAGGATGAAGTGAGTCAGCATGACACAGATGTGTCCACTTGGAAACCACAGCAAGATCTTCCCATTGCACTGTGTGAGCCTCTTTAAAGCAAAATCCAGACAGAGTCTGTTTCTCTATAAATCTTTCCCTCCTTTCCATTACCAGTTGGGCATTGTTGGCTTTAAGCCACCTGATTTTACTATGATTTATTAACTGCTATGCATTATATATGAGATTCAGGTTTACTGAAGAGTTACCCTTATGGTCAATGTTGCATACAAATCAGCTACTGTTAGAGAGGTTTATTGCATCTTTTTATGCATCTAGGAGTTTTGTTAGGCAGTGTTAGAATTTGTGATTTGTAGAACAATACATTAAAAAAATCCTCATCTGTATTTCACATGGTGTATGTATTATACGGAGTTCATCATATAGTGCTGTTTGGATTATGATCATTCTTTTAAACCTGAGTACTTGGGGGCAGGAAGCTGGGATGAGACAAGCTGGCATTTCACAAAATTCCTAATAAGCACATAAAGTTACATAAATTGATCTTTTGTACCAAAAGAGAAAATGTTTTATTGTGTGGAAATATGACTCGCAAAAGTATCTGTGATTTATATGTTATATGGCACGTTTGGGAGACACTGCTGCCTAAGAAGTTGCACTATTATGCACTGCTTAAAATGTGAGTCCTTTCTCACATGACTTGCTGGAAGCTCTGTAGAAGAGTTTGGCCCTTGGTCGTACCCTTGTTTGCGATTAATCCAAGGATGACCAATGTCTCTGTTTCAACACCAAGTATTGCTCTATGGCATCTTTGTTTTTTCATTTTCCGCATGCAGATTAGATGTGATCTAAGAATAAGTAAAGCTAGACAAGGGGGGAGAAAAAAAAGAACTAAAAGGTTAATTTTAAACTCTTCATGAAATAATTTAAAAATATGAGCATTTTTCAACAGTTTGGGAATTTAGTGTAAAGGATTGGGGGGAAGGGCAGGAAGAAGAAAGAGCTTATGCCTTTTTTAATTAAATAGTACAGCAAGTTGCAAAGGCAGAAATTACCATAGGGATGTCAAAAGGATGCTGTCAGGATAAAAGATAGAATACAGGGTTTCACCATGGCTGAAATTTTGCTGTTATATTCAAACCGTAAGTGGTGCAATTTTTTTTCAGACTGATAAGTGTTATGAAGTGTTAGTGAAGAAAGGAATTATTGTCAGGCAAAAGCATTATATACTAAACCAGAGTTAAGCAAATATTTCTGATTTTATTTCATTCTGATGGATACTCCCAACAAACTACAGAAATATTCATAGACATTATCTTTTTATGTAAGTTTTCCTTATATTACACTCTGTTATTTTAAATTGAAAGAATTAGTGACTTAAATTAAGTTTTTACCAAATTATGTTGCAAATGTAGACACTGTTCCTAGAAGGTAGTTTATAGAGAGCCATGTTATGAGAATATGAAAGACAGGAAAAAGATTCTTACTTCTCAGGATATGAGTTTGGTGTCGTTTCATGTGTTCCAGATACAAATAGCCTGAAAGCTTCAGGCAACATATAACTGACTCTCCTAACACTATTTACTTATGGTTATACTGTTTCATTTTGTTTTGTTTTTCCAAAAGAATGAAACAGTCTGTTGGAAGAGAGGACTTTGTGGGGGCTCTGCAGTAATGATATCTCATTAAAGATATTTAACCAAGCAGAAATTACCCAGAAAAGATTTCAGACTACCTTTTTAGATTTCTTTTGAGTTGTTTCATATAAGGGATTTTATAAATAATACTAACTTCTGCATTTGAAGTATATTTGAACATATGAACGCTGTCTTCAGAAGCCTGTCTTATATTTTATATACAGATGAAATAGAAGACATATTTTCAAAAAACCAAACAACAAAACAGATTGAGTCTGTCTACATGCAGGGGTAATGTTGAAACACATTTTGTTCCTCTTTCATTGACACTTAGAACTGGCCCAAAGTCCTCTATCCTTGGTGAAGCAGACACTGTTCTTACAGACAAAAACCTAATTAAACTGAGTGCTACCTGTAGCAAGGACATTTAAGAATTCACAGAGTTCAAGCAAACAAAACAAAGCATTGGTTTTCAGCTTTCAGATCTGGTCTCGATAACATATTGCACAGGATTTTTTCTTGGTGGTTTTTTGGAAGATTTTTTGAGAACTGTGGTCTTATAAGAAGACAAAAATGAGGAAATCTTTAATAGCAGCAAATATTCTCATTGTATGTCATTGTTTCTGTTTCTTTTTCAGTGTTCTTTAAAAATACTACTCTCATAAGGGAAAACTGGTGCCGAGAAATCAGATAAATAAAAGTGAAACATATAACAGATGACTAGAACGATGTTATTAGCTACTGAAATGATATGGCTTGATGAAATCATAGCACTGAGGCAATGTTTTGACTGACTTTTTCAGCTTCCTGTGTGAGTGACACAGCAAAAATTTAATGGCTTCTTACATTGGCATTTGAAACTCTTCTTGTCAAAGTTAGTGGAAACATAGCATTCTCTTATGGCCTTGCCATCTAAATATAAAAGGCAAGGCAACTCACCAGCTCATCTCTAATCTTCTTGCAATCCTCTTCCACTCATTTGTAGGTTTTCCTGCTTTAACAGTGCCAAAGAGTAAAAGATGATCCCTACTGAAATATAGCTAAAAGAACATTTCGAGGACAGCACTAACATCACAAGAAACCTCGTACCTGTTCCAGGAGGGTTGAAATAGGTATCTGTGTTTCTTGAATACATTATACAGTTATTAGCGTGTTATTGACTGAACAGAACAAGAAAAGGAATTAATGGGCAAATATTGTGATATTGATATATATCTGATTAAACTCATACTGAGTATAAAATTTTCAGCTCAGAACATAATTGTGAAGTGTTCCAAGATAATCTGAAGACATGGTGCTTTTTTAAGGCAAAGATATTGGCATCTCATATGGTGATCTTTTGCCATGTTGTCATGAGAGAGGTTACTATGTAGCAACAATTCAATATCATCCTTTGGACTTTTCTGATAGACCACTTAACTATCTCAGCTTTTCCAGTGATCATCTCATTTATCTAGGATTATTGCAGTGAATTTACTGTTTGGTTTTCTTCCAGAACTGAAATGTCAAGTCCGGTGTCATGTATGCAGTAGCTTTGTGCTGTAAGAGCTCAACAGATCCACCAAAAGCTGCTAGTAGTTGATCTTTGGATAGAGCTAGAAATAAATAAATCCTCTTTAGCAGATCAATATTCATCCCATTTAATGCTCGATGTGAAACTTGTGGATTTGAAGTGGTAATGCTGATGTACAGCTAATCGTTGAAATGGGCATTAGGGCTTTTATAGCATGGCAACATATTGTCAGACAGGAAGGAGGAAAGTGTTGAGTGCATCCTAAGGCGGGAGAAAAACTCTGTAACAATATTTAATTTAATGCACATTCATAATCCACACAATGTCCAACATTGCAATGATTTGTTAGGTTGCAGATGAATACTGTACCTCCAGTGTTTATTCCAGGAGCTTACTTAGTAAAGCAGATGATTCCCCCTTCAGTGGATCTTTCAGAATCTAAATATAATCACCCAGTCATATTTCAAGACATAATTTTCCTCTTTAGTACTCTCCACTCAACTAGTGGCTTATCTATCCCTCTATATAAGTACATGGAATGCATGCTTCCCATGGCTCAGAATATATAAGTATTAAAGTATCTAGTAATGAACTTGTGTATACATTTTTGTAGGTGTGTATTACTTGCTTAGTAGGTTTCTATCTAGAATTTTTATTGGATATATTCTGGAGAAACAGAAGGAGAATTTGCAGAGAAAGGATAAAACATCAGTAAAAAATTCTGAGACATTTTAAGAGTATATTTGAAAAGGTTTTGTGGGTTGGCTTCTTTTTCTGTTTTTTTTTTTTTCTTAAGATGTGGTTTAAGGAGTTTTTTTCTTCCTCTTTAGTCTGCCTTAGTAATTAAATACTTGAGGCCATTATCTTCGTTCTTGAAATGAATAAATAAAAGCCTTGTTAAGTGAATAATAGTACCAAACCAGATATTGGCAAACATAAAAATAGTTGAGGGTTGAATTTTCTTCTGTGCCAAAACTATGCTCTGATCTTTATTGTCATATGTGTCACTGTAAATAGCTTTCTTATATTTTGCCACAATGAGCTCTGGCATTCAATTTCAGCTGCAAAGTTTCCAGATGCTGTGCTGGCCAGTGTATACCTTGGTGGATCATTCCTGTAAGATGATGCAAGCAAAAAGAGCCTCCTTGGCAGACCTCAGTGTTTTGGCAATTGTAGGAAATAGCCCATTCCTTTTTCATCAGAGAGAAAAACTTCTGCAGCCTTGAGAAGTGTCATTATCCTTAAAGGTGAAGGAAAAAATGCCATTGTTTCATTCTTCTCTTACATTAGTGATTCTGGTATAAAACACACATTTATGAATATTATGTAAAATGAGACAATATGTGTCTATCACAATTCTTTGCCGCTATCATTAGCTGTTTTGCTAAGGAGTACTTTAATCTTAAACTTACAAGAGACATACAGAGCAATACCTGCTGATGCAATGTGTAGTCAACTTCTACCCCTCTGAAGACAAGGTAAGGGGCAGTTACTTTATAACTTTATAACAGCAAATATATATTCCTTTTAATAAGTCTTTCCTGGGTCCAAGTTTTTGCAAAAAAACTATGTGGGAGACAGTGGAGAAGATTAAGTTTATCTACAGAACAGTAAATCACTGGAAAGGAAAGAAATGTCTAGTTATATTTCATACCATGGAGGGAGATAGTTTGGAGGGCATAGCTAGTGACAGAGTGGGAACTTTCTGGGTTGCTCTGTCTCTTTTAGTGAATGTTAATCTGGTTAAGCACCCTTCTAATCCTGCTTCAGTGCTCATGATGGAAAGTGGTATGGAAAATACGTGTTTCCTGTGTTGTGAGGAAGGAATACTAATATGATTTTCTCATATTCACCAGCCTGTTTTTTCTGCTCCCCTCTTGCATTACCTGCAGCGATATTGCATGCTCTTTATTATTAAGAAAATGTAATCAAAATAAAAGCAATTCCATCTATAAATACTTTTGTAAACTTAAAAAACTTCAGAACATGGCAAGAATAATTGTTTTCCCTTCCTATCATGAAAAACAAAAAAGGTCAGGAAAATGTAGATCTGCTTTTTTTCCAAAGACTAATGAAGGAAGACCTATGCTGCTGAGGGAGCTAAATAGAATGTTCTGCCCCATTTAGGAAGCAGAAGTTGTGTCTTGGCACTATTAAACACAGAACAAATGCAAACATGAGCAAATGAAAAATTACCCAAAACAAGCAAACAAAACCCCCTCCATCAACAACAACAGCAACCCCCCCCCNNNNCCCCCCGAAACTCCTTTGTTGTTGACGTACCATATATTGATATAAAGGGAGCATGTACAACATATTTTGTGTGGAAATGTAAGGTCTGGTCAGTTCCCTACTGTCATGTTCTCTTTCTGAAGTGGGAGGAGTGGGCTAATAATATGGGTGTTGTTGAACAAGCTCACATTGACATCCCATGGACATTAGTGACTTCTGAGGCACTGTGGAACCTTCTTTATTGCTTTTATTGGGGTGGGAAGTTAGCCATGCTATGGCAAGGCTGGCCAGATCAGTGTGCATGGTCAGATCATAAATTCAGAGGCAGAGAGAGAGATCTAGCCTCTCAAGGCTAGATCTCTCTACAGAGATTAGATTAGATTACAGGAGGGTGCTTCACAGGACTGCTCACCAAGTGACAGTCATTTGATCACTTCCATGTAAGGCTGATTTACCTAAACACAGCACGTGACCTACGGAGGTCTGTTGAATGCTTTGAAGACTTTGCTTTTGTCATTTATATTTGCATATAGCAGTCTGAAGTTAAAATAGGGGACAAGAGAGAGGCATAGGTTCACACGTCCTTCCTTACTCTGCTGCCCATATGCACAGATGATCTCAATCAGCTGACATTTGCAAGCATTAAGTTCTCCGCTGTGTGAAAGAGGTGGTCAGTCTGGTGCTAGATTTTAGTCTGTTAATAATTATGTTCTTAGTAAATGTGGTTCTCACTTCTATTAGTCGCTACTACTCTGTTTAAATACTGAGAGGAATCATATTTTTTAAATAACTTACTGATAATTTTAACTAAGAGAAAAAATTGCTTTTTGGTTTATTTTGTGAATTTCTAAATCAACTCTTGCTCATAAAGGAAAATAATCAGGTCCTTAGCCTTTCCTCAGTGAGGTTGTTTTATCTCTGATGATGCAAACCCTGCAGTTTCTTCCCAATGCTGTACAGAAATTGGGGCTTCCCACCACTGAGGGCTCAAATCTGACCCTAGAAAAGACCCTGACACTATGTGATGAAGCCAAGGAATAACTGGGGTTATTCTGCGCTGTTCA
>VYZT01017440.1:0-11701 GCA_013400735.1 Pomatostomus ruficeps | reverse complement strand
TTATTTATTATTATTTATTATTACCCGGCGACAGGCAATAAATGATAATCAAGAGAAGAATTTTGAACAATAAATAAGAGAAATCCACACAACTCCGTGGACCAATAATTTGAATTTTGCCTTTTTTCTGCTTATTCTGGACAAGCTCAGCAGACATTTGGTTTTTTTTCTAATTTCCCAAGAAAATTAGAAAATTTTAAGTTATGGAGATCAGGAAGAGGAGATTTCCCTCCTCCCACCAGAGAGCTGAGGGGGAGTTTTCCCCCTCCACACCTGAATTTTCTCCTCGTTGAAGCCGCTCGTTTATCGGGCTCCGTCGCGCTTCTCAATAAATCCAATTTTAAAGTTTCCCGCAGGAAAAGTGCGGGCGAAGGGAAAAACTATTTCGAGGCAGCGAAAGGAATAATTTCCCCTCATCAGCATCATGATCAAATTTCGGGTATCGCCAACCTCATCAGCCCGGGCGCCTCCCCTCAGAGACGCGAACCTCGCTGGAGGGGAGTGATGGATGTGATTTCCCGTGGAAATCGAGCGCTCCTGAGTGATGAGTTGCCTGTTTTTTTCCCTCCCTTGAAAATCAGAGAAATTCCACCCTTATTTTGCTGATCATTTCCCTCGGGCTGATTATGTTTGGGGGGGTTTTTGTTTCTTGCTTGGCAAGTTTTTCCCCGTTTTGTTTTTTAAGTAAATACGCTTTGGCACGGGGCAGATGTTAATTCTGTGCGGAGCGAGGTGTTTTTGCAAATTCTGGTGCGTGGCAGCGCCTTCAGCAGTGCAGGAAGTGAAATTTGTTCGAGTTTTCGGTGTGTTCATCCTTAGAATTTCACTGGTGTGCCAGAAATCTGTCCCCGTGCACTTTGCTGTCCTGTGATGCGCTGCGATCCCGGGATTTGTTCCTTAGGGGGATATTCCAGCTCGGAGGAGGGATTTTAAAGCAGGGAAAGGCTTCAAAACAGAGTTTGGTTTGCTTTAGAGCTGCCAGGTGTGCTCTGAAAGGCTTCAAGGTGGGACAGAGAAGGGGAAGAGAAGGTTCTGGAACATTCCAGGGCCTGAAGGGGCTCCAGGAGAGCTGGAGAGGGGCTGGGGCCAAGGGCTGCAGGGCCAGGAGGCAGGGAATGGCTTCCCAGTGGGAAAGGGGAGATTGGGCTGGGATCTTGGGCAGGAATTGCTGGCTGGGCTGGAATTGCCAGATCCCCTGGATCCCTGGCAGTGTCCCAGGCCAGGCTGGATCACCCTGGGACAGTGGGAGGTGTCCCTGCCATGGCAGGGGTGGCCCTGGATGGGATTTAGGTTTCTCCAACCCAACCATCCCAGGATTCTGCGGTGGCTTTTGATAACTGAGTTTTTCTGAGTCTCTGCCGTCTCATCAGCTGTGACCAGATGGTCACCCTGGGGTGACGTTTCCCTTGAAAACCACGTGGAAAATCCTCTCCCTGGGCGCTGCAGTGGGAGCTCCTCAGGCATTCCCTGCTCAGGAATTCCTGGATCCTGTTCTCACTGGGCTCAGAGGGTGTGAAATGTTGTCTCTCATCACCTGGTGCAGCCTCTGTTTGTGCCACCCTCATCTCTTCCAGGACAATCTTTCTAATCCTAAACCAGCTTTGACTCCACCCTGGTGCACAGAGTTGTATTTAATTTATAACCGTTCAATTTATTTTTTTTAATTCGTCGTTTTGTTATGTAATTGCTCATCCCCTTGGGGTTTCACTGATGCACCCCAGTGCTTCCCCCCCAAATTTTTTTATCCTGTCTCAGCAGTGCACTGCATAAATTACAAGCTCTTAGTAAACCTGGAGGAAAGAGCTGGTGCAGAACAAACTCACCGGTGAAAACGTGAAGTGGGAGAGGAACGGAGCAGAATATTGGACAAGAAACCTTGGGGACCCCGCACACCAAAATTGTGATATTGAAATCAATGCTGGGGCTCGACCTCTCGGGGCTGGCGTGTGTTTTAAAAAGTTCCTATTGATTTCCCTGTTAATGACATGTTTATTCCAGTTTCCCGGCGTAGGTGCGGAGAACAAGAGGAAAATAATTTATTGACAATATTCATTTTATGTCTCAGCGAGGTAAAAGCGTGAGGAGCATCTTAATGCGTCCTCAGTTTGTGTGGGGAGCGAATTAATTTGGGTGAAAACTTCTTCAAAATGTTCTTTTCCTCCTAAATGATGATGTTTTCCCAGGTAATCTCAGCTGTGGTGAATTGGGAAACTTGATTTGTCTTGTAGGATTGCCCTCAGGAGGAACAAAAAGCTCCTTTTTAGGAAATTGTTGTTATTTTGTCTTCTGCTAAAGGCTCCTCTTGGTATTGTTTGGATCAAGTGGCAAAAGAGCCTGGAAAGCTCCAACTCTGCTGCTGACAGAGAGAGAGCTGGGAATACTCTGGAGCAGTAAAAGTGATCATAATTCTTTTGACTTGGGATAGGTTAAAAAGAAAAGTTGAATATCTCCTGGCCAGAAAAGCTGTGCTGATTTTGTAAAACCAGAGCTCCCAGCTGATAATCACACTGAGGTGAATTTATAGGAGATTTTATAAAAACATCAAATAAAACCTTTTCCTTCGAGTGCCAGAGGGCCCCTTCTCCTCAGGGCTGGGGAGACCACAGTGAATTTTGGCACCGCTTTGCACCTTTCCTCCTGCTCCTCCTTCCCAGCCTTTCCATCTCTCCAACCTTTTTTTCCCCCTCTCTGAGCAGACATTTCCCTCGTCCAATCCCACACTCAGCAAAGGATGGAGCAGTGGATTTATTCCTCAGCAGCCCCAAAATCCCTGAGGATTCTGGGATAAGAGGGAACGAGGCTGGGTCAGGGCTGTCCCTGTGCAGGTGAGGGAAGAAACCAGGATTAATTTGGGATTTAAACGAATTTTAAAATAAGTCCAGTGAGCAGCTGCAGCTGATGCCTTTTTGGGCTCTCGAACTCAGGAAAGTTCCGTGTGTGAATTTTACCTGCAAAATGCCAAGGAAGCATAAAAATGTTTATGAAGTTGGAAAATATCAAACTGCCTTAGAGGCCTGATCAACTTTTATTGTTTTTAGTGAAAAAAGGGTTTTGTTTTCAGAAGTAAAAAAGGATTTTGGCACCGCTTCCCACCTTGAGTTCCTCCTGCTCCTCCTTCCCAGCCTTTCCATCTCTCCAACCTTTTTTTCCCCCTCTCTGAGCAGACATTTCCCTCGTCCGATCCCACACTCAGCAAAGGATTTATTCCTCAGCAGCCCCAATATCCCTGAGGATTCTGGGATAAGAGGGAACGAGGAGGCCCAGGCTGGGTCAGGGCTGCAGATGACAGAAGAAACCAGGATTAATTTGGGATTGAAACAAATTTTAACTCTAAAATAAGTCCAGTGAGCTGCTGCAGCTGATGCCTTTTTGGGCTCTCGAACTCAGGAAAGTTCCGTGTGTGAATTTTACCTCCGAAATGCCAAAGAAGCATAAAAATGTTTATGAAGTTGAGAAGTATCAAACTGCCTTAGGAGCCTGATCAACTTTTATTGTTTTCAGTGAAAAAAAGGTTTTGATTTCAGAAGAAGAAAAAGGATTTTGGCAGTGGCAGAGTTCCAGCTCTGATTCTCCATTACCAGCATTATGTCTGGCGCTCAGGATGGGGAGAGATGAATCTTGGAGATGGGCGGTGGAAATTGGAGAAAGCTGAGCTATAATTCACTCCTACCTTTATAAACCCCAATTTTCCCGGGATTATTTTTCACTTGAGTTTTCAAACCTGCCATCTCAGCTGACAGCTTGGCTACCGAGCTTCGTCTTGATCAGTTTATTTCCAGGAGAGACGGGGAAAATGACTCGGGGCCGGTGAGGGAGCGTCCACAAAAACGATTCTGCTTCATCGTTTCAGGTTCAGGTAGGAAGGAGGAAAACTGTTCCCCCCCAGGCAATTTTCATCAAACCTTTGCTCTCAGACTGCTGAGCTCTTTCCTTTTGAAAAGCAGCAGAGAAACACTTAAAAATAGTAATAATAATAAAAATTTTTCTGCCTGTCAGTTCATTTTAGCAGATAATGAATGTCGTAATTCCAGCACTGCTTTCGCAGATCCCAAGGGGAAGGATGTTAAGCTGGAAAGTAATTCCAGGTGGAGTTATGTGGACACACAGAAATTAAATAAAAAACTTCCACAATTCGGACTTGGACAGAGGAGGAGTTTGCTCATCTCTGTCTCTATCACCCTGATCTGGGTGCCCATATTTGAAAAGCAGCAGTTCCTGAAGTGTAATCACAAAATCCCCTCCAATATCCTGCCCCTCTTTTACTCACCCCCCCTCTAGCTCACTCCTCCTCCTTCCAGCACCAAAATCTGCCCCAAAAACACCCCCAGAGCTCAGGAACCTCCAGGAGAACTCAACCACCGACAAGAGTCGCTGCCCTCGTCGCTCTGAGCGTTCACAAGCTGCCCATGGAAGTGCTGCTGATAAATTGAATTAATTTGAGGAAGTTGAGTACATAATTGAGGTTTGAAATCAAAGTTCGGGTTTTTTGATCAAGGATCAAAAATCATGGCCGTTAGCAGGGGTTTCTCCATGGACAGGTGTTAGGTTGGGAAGCAGCTGGGAAAGGGATAATGAGGGGGTTCTGCGGGGTGGTGTTGCTTGGACTCGGTGTCTGGGTGATGAGACAAAACTGGGATTTGAAATGGGGATAACTGAGACACTGGTGGTTTTGTGGGGCAAGGAGGAAAAGACTCTCGACTGACAGAAATTGTATTTTCACATTTGTCTTGGGTTGGAAAACAGGTTTCATGGAGTCACAGGATCATGGAATGCTTTGGGTTGGAAGGGACTTTCAAGATCATCTCGTTCCACAGGGCAGGGACACCTTCCCCTGTCCCAGGCTGCTCCAAACCCTGTCCAGCCTGGCCTGGGACACTGCCAGGGATCCAGGGGCAGCCCCAGCTGCTCTGGCAATTCCAGCCCAGCCAGCAATTCCTGCCCAAGATCCCAGTCCAATCTCCCCTTTCCCACTGGGAAGCCATTCCCTGCCTCCTGGCCCTGCAGCCCTTGGCCCCAGCCCCTCTCCAGCTCTCCTGGAGCCCCTTCAGGCCCTGCAAGGGGCTCGCAGCTCTCCCTGGAGCCTTCCCTTCTCCAGGGGAACATTCCCAGCTCTCCCAGCCTGGCTCCAGAGCAGAGGGGCTCCAGCCCTGGAGCAGCTCCGGGGATTCCTCTGGACTCTCTCCAGCAGCTCCAGGTCCCGCTGCTGTTGGGGGTCCCAGAGCTGCACACGGAGCTCCAGGTGGGAGTTCAGATTGGAATCACCGATCCCATGCCCTCCTGTCACTGCTCCTGGTCATGTCCTAAACTCGTGGGGAATTGTGGGATGGACCAAAGACGAGGGAGGAGTTGCTTTGACGGGAAAAGGGCACCGGCAGCCCAGGGATCATTGCTGGAATCACTTTGCTCTTCTCAGCCCCATGTATAATTAATCAGGGGCTAATTTATGTGCACGTGTGGCAAATGTTAAGCAGGAGCAGTCGCCCTGAGGAAGAAGGGGCTCTGGAATAAAGCGGTGGAGTTCTCATTAAGTTTAATAACGCGGAGTTCAAGTGTAATTGCTCGGAAGTGGGAGCCCTTCCCTCCTCCGCCTGCGCCGGAGTCGCGGCAGCTCTGGGTCAGTCGTGATGAATTTCTCAGAGGGTTTTGATGGTGCTGCCTGTGGTGGGTGAAGTGGGGGCAATTCGGGTCCCTCTCGTCACATTTGCATGGTTTTGCACTAAGCCCTCATGAAATAATGATAAATCTGGGTCTGACGAGCTGCACGAACCTGTCTGAGTTTATATTCCCACGATTTTAAAGCTTCAGCATTTGGGGTTGGCCTCACTGTGTTTCCGTGAGAATCCTGAAATCGTGGAATTTTTTAGGTTGGAAATTCCTTTACGATTGAGCCCAACCACTCCACAGCACTGCCAAGCCACCACTGAACCACGTCCCCAAGGGCCACATCTTGGAGCTGTTTAAATCCCTCCGGGGATAGGGACTCCACCACCGCAGGATGGACGACCCTTTCCAGGAAGGAATTTTCCCATTATCCAACCCAAACCTCCCCTGGCCCAGCCTGAGGCCGTTCCCTGTGCTCCTGTCCCTGTTCCCTGGGAGCAGAGCCCGACCCCCCCGGCTGCCCCCTCCTGTCAGGGAGTTGTGCAGAGCCAGAAGGGACCCCCGGAGCCTCCTTTGCTCCAGGCTGAGCAAGAGGAGCGCAAAAAATTTGAAGAAAAAATGTCCTTTTGACACCATGTGGCTTTAAGGTGCAGAAAAACGACATTTTCTGTTAATATTTGTGTGATCTGAAAGGTTTAAAAGTGAAATTTTGGGACGGGTATTAATAATGAGGTTGCTGCTGATGGTAGGAACAGCTCCTGTCACCTGTGCTGTGCAAAGTCTGGTGTGAGTGGAGAATGATGCTTTTAATGAGTGAAAAGTGGCAGAAACTTCAGTTCTGAAGAATTTTTTTGTGTTGTCTGAGGCTTGACCTTTCGGATAATTTGTTTTCCCGTCTCTGTCTGTAGTTAAGTTTTTGGAGAATGAACTTGAGGTAATTTCTCCAACTTTGACGGGTGAACCGTCAACTGCAAGAGCCGGAGCGGGAGAAATCCCCATTTCACCCCTCCCAGGGCTCAGCTCAGCCTGGAAATATTTTTCTGGAGTCTCTCATATCCTTCCAAATCCCTCCTCAGCCGTGGCGAGTTCCAGCCATGGCGTGTCCCACGTTCCGCTTGTGAAATATTCAAATTCAGTGCTCACAAATGTTATCGGTCGTTAATAACAGAATCACCAGGTTGGAAGAGACCTCCAAGATATTACAATTATTAATAATTATTAATAATGTTGCAGCGTGGCCTAAATGTGTTGCTCAGAGCAGTTTGGGATCTCCTGTGGGTCCATCAGGAGGAGATGTTTTCCTGATGTCTCTCACATCTAATTATTACCCTCCTCAGCCGTGGCAAGTTCCAACCGCGCCTTTCCGTGGCGCGTCCCACGCTCTGCCCGTGAAATATTCAAATTCAGCACTCACGAACATTATCGGTCGTTAATCACAGAATCACCAGGTCGGAAGACACCTCCAAGTTATTATTATTAGTAGTAATTATTAATAATTATTAATAATGTTGCAGCATGGCCTAAACACGTTACTCAGAATATTTGGGGATCTCCCGTGAGTCTGTCAGAAGTAGTTAAAGAGCTTTTTGGGGTCCAAAAAAGCAGAAAACCCAGCAAATCCTCCTCATGTTGTATCTTCTCTGTAGCTGAAGTTTTGAATTCCATATAGAATGGTACCTCGTTAATTTTTCCCTAATTAACAGAGGATGATTTTCCTGACAGTGGGCTTTGGAAAAGGGAATATTTTGATTTTTCCTCGGCTGGAAGCAATGAAAAACGACGCGGTTCACGCTCGAGACTGGAGTGAGTTTATCTTGGAACACCGCAGATCCATCAGATTGTGCGGCTTGCAGACTGTAATAAAGATAAAACAACTGGCAAGTCATCATCGCCCCGAAAAAACAGCGAAAAAGGAAATGCTCGGGCTTTGATAGCGTAATAAATTCCCAATATCTGGAAAGGAGGGCTGGAAATGACAAATCACCGCATTTCTCTAAGAGTATTGTTTGCCAGGTTTGGGTTTTATGGATTCTTGATTAATGTGGAATAAACCGTGAAGTGGCCATCAAAGCACAAAACGAGTATTTTTCAGCTGTTCTCAGTGTGTTGCTGTTGTCTCTGAATTAAAAGGTGCTTTTTCCGTAATTAACATCCGCAGGTGTTTCTCAAGAACAACAGAAATGGATATTTTGAAGTAAACAAAGGAGGGAATTCTCGTGGATTTAGAATTAAATGACTCCTCTCGTTATTGTGGCTGACAGGGGTCCTGCTGGGCAGGAGGAGAGTCCCGTGCCGTAAATCCACATGGCAAAATGAACAATTTGCTTTTCTTAATTAAAAAATGGATGTGAAAAGGACAGAAACTTCTTGGAGAGCAGCAGCGAAGTTTTATCAATCTGGTTTCTTTAGAGTGTATTTTTGTATTTCTTGTGCTGCAGAAAACTTCTTGGCCCTCAGATCTCCTTTTTATTTTTGGTTCTTAATTTTCTATTTCTATTCAAATTCTAAATTCTAATTGGAAAGAGGAGCCAGTTTTATATTTGGCTTCTCTTATCTTGTTGGACTTGATATGATGGTTGTGAATTCTGAGTTTTAAGTCATTGCTTAATTGAGAAATTATTTTTTCCTCGTTTTGTGTTATTATGTTATTTGATTTTAAGAGATGTGGGTTAAGCATTTCAGGCTGTCTTAGAGATTGCTGTGAAATATTTGATATTTACAGAGATTCTCTTTTGTTCAACCTCACAGGTAGGACGTTCAAAGTTAGTTCAAAAGCTGAGGAATAACAAATGCCACTAAAATCCCGCATTCCCTGCTTTTACAGAAGGAAAAGAGAGGAATAAAAGGCGGAATGCAGCAGCAGAAATGTTGTTCCGGTGAAATATTTTCCCTTTTTTCTGACGTTCTCCTTGGGAGATGGGAATGGGTGGTTTGATCACACATATTTGGTTTTTGTACCTCCTGCCCTCATCTCAGAAAATCTAAATTAACAAAAGTTGGGTTTTATGTATTTGTGGGAGCATCTTCGAGAGTTCTCTCTGCTTGCTGTTGTGTGATTGCTCCTCGAGGTGACGCGGTGCCTTTTGCGTTCAGTGGGAGCCAAATCTGATTTAGAGGCGGAATGCACCGCAAACATTATTTTGATTAAAGCGACTTCAGGACTCAAACAGCCGAAAATTTGTCTTACAGCGGGAGCCTCAATATGATAATGTGATAACAAAAATACCCGAATTCTTGTTATGCTCCTCTGACAGGAATAAATCTCCTGACATCCCCGAATCCTGGGCGGATGGTTTATCAAGATTTACCCAGCCTCTCACAAAAAACCACAGATCTATAAATTCTCTTCACGGCGTTAAGTTAAAAGTGTTGAAGTTCTCCGCGGCGGCGCTGGGGAAAGGCAGGAATCGTTGATATTTTTTTTTTTATTTTTTTTTGGCGTCGGCCGTGTGCTATAAAGCAGTTGAGAAATGAAATATTGAGAAGTGTTAACGCCGACTTGAACTGGAGCTGCTTCCTAATGCTTTATGCGCGTTTGCCAATAGCAGCGCGAGGAGTGATGGCCCCGCGTGCCACACTTCATTAAATCAGCCACTCCGCGCTCCTCGGAGCCGTATTTCATAATTATTTAGAAGGATTTTATTCAAAAAGATATCAATTGTGCGGGAAAACGTACAGCCGGCAGCCTTTTCTGCTGTTTCAGCACCTTTTTTTTTCGCATCTTTTCTGTGTAAATGATCGGTGGGACTCTCTCTGTTGTCTGCAGTTCTGAGGACCATTATCCTGAGCCTATCAGCTGTAATTAAAAATGTCACTTGAAGGATTCCTGTGGAATTCCTGGAGCAGTGGCAACTTGTGCTGTTTTAACTCCTCACAAACTCCAGAGGTGCCTCTCTCTATTCCATTTGTATATTTGTATATTTTTTTTAATTTTCTCTTTGCTTAGATAATAACGTAATTTATTACTGTAGATCCAGCTGCTGTTTGCTTTTATTCAGGCCGTGCTGAATGCCAGGAAAATGAATTTATAATGCCAAGGAAGTAAAAACAAACCAAAAAAAAACCTCGCGGAGGTTGACGCGGGCGAATGTTTGCGATCAGCGGGATCGGCCCGGTGTTTGTTTCATTAAGCTCCGACAAGCCACCCAATTACGGAACTCAAATAAATGAAAATGACTTCAAAATCCCGCTCATTTTGTTAAAAACGCCGCTGAATTTCAATCAGGCGGGGCGGCTGTTGAGGAGTTTTTGTTTTGTGAGTGAAAATCGCCCTCGGTGGAAGTTTGGCGGATGCTTCAGGGATTTAACTCGTTGCGTTGAGCACTCCTGGTCACAAAAACGAGGGTGAGAGCTGAGAAAAAAGACTCGAAATTTTTGCTTGAAGGAGTCTTGGACATAAAAAAGTTTCTTGTTGGCCTAAATGGTATAAAAATTGATAACGAAATAATGTAATTTTCTTTTATGGTAGAACGCCCTGCAAGGAAAAGGAAATGGAGAAAAAACCCAAAGAGTAAAGTGGGTGATGCAGAATTTTCTTTGACTGAGCTGCCCTGATCTAGATTTAAATGAGAGATTAGGAAGAAGAAAATGTAAAACTCTAATTGAATGCAAAGAAGAATTAATGAAAAGGAGAACTAAATGTAAACATCTAAGTGTTGTGGGGTTGTTTTGTTTTGTTATTTTTGTGTTGTTTGGTTGGTTTTTTGTGAGTTTTTTGTGGGTTTTTTTGTTTGTTTCTCGTTTTTATTTTTGGTTTTGTTTTTGAATTTTTCAGAGTTTATCTTGTGGAAACTTCTGGCGGGATTTTTCAGCTATTCTATATGTAAAATATATTTTATATCCTTTAATTATTTTGCTATCTACAGCAGCATAAAGAGACATTTTTAAGGAAAAACCACTTGCAGGAGGCCAAATCCAAGCGGGACGAGGAAGGAATTTCCTTCAGTCCCGGGAAGCATTAAATGCTCTCTCTGTCACTCACCAGAAAAAGCTGCTGAGATTCTATTTTGACACTTTTTTCCCTTTTTAGACAAAACACGATTTCTCCAATGGAAAAGACAACCAGCATGTTTTGACTGTGCCATTGATCGTGTGAAGGATTTGTTACATCAATCCTGCTGGAATAATTTGGGGGACCTTGGGAAATCACTTAATGGAATTTGGTCCATGTCTGCATAATCTGACTTTTTTTTTTTTTCCCATTTTTTTTTTGCCGGAGTAATTGAAGATGCGGCTTAATAAACTTTTATAAAGATTCCCAGTTGGTTGCTGCGTTTCAGAGGGTTCGAGCTGAGCACAGGAATAATCCATCTTGTAATTGTCTTTTTTTTTTCCTCCCTACCTCGCTTAAATGTTTTCCCCGGGGAGGCCTCTAATGCGCTCTAATGCTGGTGCCTTTTACAAAGTGACCCGACTCATTAGGATTTGTTCTCCAGAGCTCCCCTGACAACACGTAAATGCACTGAGAATATTGAAGCTTCCTCTCCATCACTCTCTCCAACAAAAAAAAAATAAAATAAAAATCCATTTGGAACGCGGCGTTTCCGAGCTCCATTACCGCTCCGCGCTCGGTGTCGCGGCACGCGGGTTTCGCTCTTGGAGTGCCGTGCTTGTCTCAAGTGCTCTGCTGAAGGTTTCAGATCTGTTTATGGCTCATGACACGTAAATATTGAGAGTTTTCCGGGCCTGGAGTTGCCTTTATTAACTCTGTTGCAATGAGTTCAGTAACTGTTTTCTCTCCTCCTCTCAGCTCGCTGGGAAAGATTGGCTGCGGTTCTTTGATCCTTTTCAAGCAGTCCTTGTGTTCGTGGTGTGTCAGAGGCAGGAAAGCACCGTCCCCGTGCTGGAAAGATTTTGGGTGGGAATTGAGGGCCTGCTGGCTGGTGGGAAAGAGATTTTCCTGGAAAAGTGGTTCCGTAAAACAGAAAAAACCCAAATAACCAACAGAGCTCTGACTATTGCTTAAAAATACATTTTCTAGAATTAGCTCATTCATATAATTTATATGATTTAATGAATAGGGATATCAAGACTTGGAACTTTTGTATATTCAGATTTTGAGAACTGGAACTTTTGTCTATTCAGATTTTGAGAATTGGAA
>VYZT01017437.1:57510-85954 GCA_013400735.1 Pomatostomus ruficeps | reverse complement strand
CCATGTGAGTTCCTTCAGCCTCTGAATCCATAGAACATTCCAGTATTCTTCCTACTACATTTTTCCCTCTTTGTTTCCTTTATTTTCCTTTTTTTCCTTTACTGCAGCTAAAAGGTTGAAAATATTTTTTTGACTTGGTATCTTCTTGTAATCTAGCTAAGTAGAATCTAGCTAAGTAATAAAGTAATCTACTTTAACTGAAGCACTCTTCTGCATCAGTTAAAGTAGATCTTTGATGGCAGTCTTGCAGGACGGAAAAAAGAGCAAAACTGCAAAAAAAAAGCCCACAGAACATGTATATGGTTGAAATGGACTTTATTATCTATTTCAGTTTTAATACATGCTTGAATTGGTAAAGGAAAAGTATGTTTTTGTAATTACTTCTCTGAAAAGTGGAGCAGTTCTCTTACTTTCTTAGTGAAATATGCTGAATCTTCAGCTTCAGAGATTTGGGGCTGGTAGTTACAGGTAATCTGTTTTAACTAGTAATTTTTATAACAAGTAAGTTAATCAAAAAGTTGAATTTCTGTGTAAATTTTGCTGACTGTTAACTTTGGAAAAAGACAAAATAATTCTAGATGTACTATAAAAGTTTCTTAATACAGCCCTCCAGAGTTTACATGATTCAAACCTTGTTTCTTAGTTTTGTGGTTTTGTTTTTGCTTGTGTTTTTGCTTGTTTCTTAGTAAGAACAATTTGAAAGAAGTACTACGTGGCTTACACGTTTTAAAATAGATCAGACTTTTCTTACATTTAGGTTCAAGCACTCAAAGCTGTCAAAAATAACAGGCAATTTTGAAGTTTGGTAGTTTCCTTAACCTTCACTGTAGTTACTTTTCTTAAGTGTCCTGTGTTCCTGTTTGCCACAAGCTGGGGTATATGCTAAAATGACTAAACAGTTTTTTAAAAGTTTGGCCTGTGTTTTATATCTACAATTCGTTGCAGCTTCTTCCCAAACTTTAATAGTTTTTGCTTAAACTGTATTAGAGTTGGATTTAAAAAGAAAACCTGAAGTCCCCAAACCACAAAAAATTCCCTTTCATTAAGGATCTGCTTTAGATTTCATGCTGGTATTCGCCTGCTAGTGTCACAGGGATGCCCAGACTTAAGACCTGGGTATGGAACAGCCACAAGAGGAATCTTCATGCTACAGGAAAGTTGGGCAACTGCCTCTGAACTCTCCTTGTGGAAAAATCTCTTGCTCTGACACAGTAGAAGGAGGCATTCACCATTTGTTGGATACACAGATGCTGAAAGTTGCAGAAAAAGATGTCTGGATGTATAGAGACAAAAAATGGTGCTCCTTTTTGAAAGGTTTATATCTGGTCTGTTTTAAAGGTCTGGACTGAAAGGTAGAAGCAAACCCTGACACTGCCAGTGGCATATGCATAAGGGAAGAGTAGTTCAATTGCATGTAATTATACTTTTTCCTCTGCAGGGAGTATGGTTGTCTTTTTTTCTTTCTTCTCTCCCTGTTCTGCTTTTTATGGCAGTGTGCGTTTGTCTCTGTCTCCATTCAGAGTTCTTTAAATCTTTGAAGTGTGTAATGAAACTCAGGGAAAAAATTGTTCAAAACTCTGTGTCAGCAAAGGTTTATGAGCATAGGTGGTCTGAGAGAGGAGTCCTGTAAGGTTACACCTGTATAAAATTCAGATGGGCCTAGGAATATTCCCAGGGCTGGAAGAAAGTGGTCTATGGTGGTCATTTTTGCTGGTGTGATGTTGGGAAATAATAGTTAGCCCTCTCCACAGACAGTTTCCAGGCATGACTCAGTCCCTAGTGCAGTTCAGCCATCACTCTTGAGAGATGGCTTTTATGCACTCTGTTTGAGACTAGGATTATTAATTACCACAGATGTGTTATTCTGTCTCAGCTTGCTTTTGCACCCAGGAGCACTTTTTGGGCACATCTAATGCCTTAATTTAAGAATAGCCTTCATTTTTATAATGGTGAAACCCTACAGTGTAAACTCAGCATTTATTCAGCGTCAGAGAATCTGCAGGTTGGTACAGAAATCCTGTGAGTGTTTTCACTGTGGGGAAAATCAAGGGTCCGTTTTTATTTGATGTGAGCGTATCTTCTCCTCAAACAGCATTTCTCTGCAGACTTCTTACTCCCTTGCCTGGGTAAGTTTTCTCTACAGAATTGCTATTGCTTATTTCAAAGTGAATTTCTGGATTGTTTGTTTTGTAGAGAAATGGAGGAGTTAGGAACTGGAAAACAGAAAACAGAAGTTTGGAACTGACTTGGCACTTGTTAAATTAATATGCCCTGGTGGGTGAGCACATAGTGGTGACCACTGGGGCAAAGTGATAGTAGCTTGGTGATCTCTCCAGGAATACTGCACAGGCTGTGGGAACAGTGTCAGGATGAAAAGGTGATGGAGTAACTGACATTGAATTTAAAGGGAGCAAATGCTTCTTTCACCTACTCTTCTTGCCTAAATGCATTAAGGCTCAGAGTGCTATAGAATCTCATTTGCTGATCAGATAGAGTGGTTTCCTGCTTTTTGTGGTAATATACATAGCTCTTTTTGTGTGTTTGAAGTACAACAGGGACTTTTTCTTTTCCTGTTGACCCACTGAATAGGCTGGCATGATCTCGGAGTGAGGCGGGGGCAGGTGGTTTTCTCACTTCGCTATGCATCTTGCACAGTGGGAACTTGGTGTTAGTATGCCTTCTGTGTGCCTGTGTTCCTCAGAGGACAAAATGTGGGCTAAGCAGCAAGAATGGAGAAGCTGGGATTTTTGTGTACTAAGGATAGTGTTACATAACTTGAAATAGCATTATTGGAATACCTTTGTGTTGTTTCAGTACATCAGTACTCAATGTTTGAATGAAACATTAAGGTTTATAAATGGTTAGTTCTACATCTTGGCAATGCTTTAGGTTTGTCCCCCCAGCTACTAAACTCAGAAGGCTGTTTTGCAGAAAGTTCACATAAGTTATTTCTTCCCTTAAAAGTGGAAGAAAAGGAACTTTCATCTGAATTCACTGGGCTTAGCTCTGAGAATTCAAAAGGCTTTGGAAACTGGCTGAAGCTCTTGGTACTGACTTGAGTAATATCCCTTTGAATATTTACTTTAATCAAGCCTATTGAGAGATTCCCACTCACACCCTGTCCTTATTTTTGTTGGTTTCCAGTACTAGATCAAATGATCAATGAAATATAAAGCTGTTTTCTTAAAAATAGGTTCTTCTGGAGTTATCAGTGATATTCCTGTAGCTGAATTTTGTTATTTTACTACAAAATAGGTATTTCTTTGTTTCTATGTTTGAAAGATAAGTCTAAGTTAGTTAGTTATTTTAAGTCATATCAAAGTGCACAATGGCTCAGACTCCATGCAGTTGTTGAGAATTACTTATAAACAACTGATTGATCAAACCATGTCTCTTAGACTGATGTAGAAAGGAGAAAAACGTTCAGCTAAAAGAAATCACCTTTCCAACTATAATATTTGCAAGTCATGTTATTTTTTCCCCATGTGTCTTTTTCTGAATAGAAGTAGTATTTTGGTCAAGGGCCACCGAAGGTCTGCATTTGGCGATTTGATGTTTACTAAGAAATCCAGCTCTTCTGAGAAAGAAGAGTGGAGATAAGAAACTTTATATATTTATATAGAAGAAGTTTCCATCTAGGGAATCCTGCAGCTTAACCCAAAAGAAATGTTTATTCAGCAGCTTGTCACCTGCTTCCGTCAGAATGGTCATTCAAATTCCTCTGGAAATTCTGGCAGGTTAAAGATTGTTACGGTGCGTGGTTTCACTTTTACCAGTTTTAGTCTTCTAGACTCTATAGACTCTTGTGCTGATCATGGGTGAATGAAATAATTTCCTTTCCATTTCTAGCCCTATTTCATCTAATATTCCTTATTCTTGATAATGAATATATTTAATGAATATATATATGCATGTGTTCTGTCAGAGATTAAGCATGAATGTAATTTGAAACTGTAGTTTCTCTGTGCTTTGCATATGCAGTTCAGTGCCACAAAAGCCAGTTGAACTATGCTTGCACTTACAGAACTCTGAACTGAGGACACACTTTTCAGAGCTAATATACAGCAAGAGGGCTCTGACTTCTCCATCCCAACTAGCTGGAGTGTTCTGTAGATAACTGCAAACTTTGGCTCTAGAAAGTGTGTTGTTTGCAAGCCACACTTCAACAGTTGCACTCTGGAGTGGCTTGATAAATAGTGGAGTGTTTTTACAGGAAATGTCCCAATCTGAGTTATGAGGCCATTCATTTGGATAAATTGCAAGGGATTGCACACAATGCTGTTAGCTTGTCTGTTACTAATTTCCTCTTTTCTAACGTGTGCACAGTGTGTGTATAAAATATATACATATATACACACAGATGTATGTACTCTCAAAGCAGGGAGAAGGAAAAGCTGGAGGAATGTGAAGGGGTCCTACAGTCAGCTGCCTGAGCCAGGGCTGGGGGGCTGCCAGGTTCGGCGGCATTCAGAGCCTGGAACATGTCAGGGCTCAGAAAGCTTTAACTGTTGACTTTTTAATGTGGTTTGCTGTGTTGTTTCCTAATGTTACACACTCTGCAATGAAAACGGGACCCCAAAATTTTCATTAATGATATTTTACTGTAGTCAGAAAGTTAGATGGACATTTTCTGATGGCTGTGGGTAAAAACCCCTCAACAATCGTGTTTCAGAGGGCACGTGTAAGTAGCTTTGTTATGTGTGGCTGTACTTTGGCTAGCCACTCAAATTACAGCTTCTGGAAAAGCCAACTGAGTATTACTTGTCTAATAATTATAAAATCCATGTCTAAACCTCTCATTTCAGCAGTAATGCCATACTCAGGCAATTGCAGTTGAAGGAAACACACAAATGGGCTTTGTCGGAGCCCATTCTCCTTGTTGTGAATCTGTGTCTGAGTCTTTCCTTATAAATGTAATGGTGTCACTGTGTGTTATAGAGACAAAACTAGTGAAGGATCCACGTATAAAGCAATAATTATCCATTATTCTCGTTTTAAGTAGTCTTCCGTCTCATGAACATTCCCCTTGCCAGCAATGCCAAACCAAACATTCCTTCGTATCTTCCCCCCCACCCTTTAGGTCTCCAAGAGAGTTTACAGTTGAGGGGGAAAATATCATTCTCTCCTGTTTAATTGGAATTAACATTATTTAGGAAAATTTTTGAGAAAGTAAATGGACTTTCTGGACCATGCTGACATTTTTGTCTTTCATCAGTATGACCTTATTTTGAAAGTTCTGTGGTTTTCTTCTGAAGTTATTTCTTTGAAAATACACAGTGAATCCAAACATATTACAAGTATTTTATAGAAGAGGTGTATCAGCCTAATGGGAGTTGATGCATACTAATTTCTCTGCTGTTAGCCAAATTGGAAGAAAAATAGCAGTGCTTTGAAAAACTATGCACATGAGAGAATAACGTTGTGATTTTAATTTGGCGCAGAGCAGCATTTTGTGGTTTGTTGTTTTGTTTTTTGGGGGTTTTTTTTTGTTTGTTTGTTTGTTTTTAGGCAGCTTTCAGAAATGTGCTTAAGCGCAGAGAAGAAATACCCCTGAAACAGCCGACTTTGAATAGGACTTTTCTGTATTTATACTCTTGAAAAGCATTGGGCTGTTCTGTGCTCTTTGAGTGTTTGCTTTTGGATGCATCTTATCTCTGTCAAGTTGTTTACATTGCATACTGGTTATGTGAGTTGAGGAAGATGTCATTCCCTATCTCAGTGCCTTGACTTTGGGCCTACACAGAGTTATAATACATACAAATTTCATTCTTCCCATAGATAATAGCTTTCTACTGACCTTAAATATCAAGAATTTCTCTGTAAGAGAGCTATAAAGTTTTAATTTAATACAAGGCAAGCCCCAGAAAGACCTTCATTATTATCATAGTCCTGTGATTTCAAGAGAAACTACCCTGCGTAACAGAGGGAGCCTGATGTCCTTACAAAGCGAATGGCAAGGTTGTTTCCTTTCTTCTGACGACTCTGACAAAGTTAGTGAACTTTAGTTGGCTGTCAAGAAGTTTCCTGAAACAGAAATGAAAATACAAGAAAGGGAGTGTCAGAATGTGAAATCCCTGCAGACACAGTAAGATTGTTTCTACCATAGTTAGATCCAATTCTTCAGATGTATTGGAATTCATTGGTATGTTACCCATCACTGTAATATTTATTCAGCACATAGGACTGGATTCAAATTAATTTAAGGCTTTGCATATTATAGTTTATTTTCACTGTTATTTGACTTGTTTGCTGTAATTGGATTCCTTGTGCTCCAAAACCAGCTTTGCTTCCTCACAGCCTGTTTTGATTTTATTTCCTCTGCTACTTGAGCCTATGGTGAAATGATGAATTTGCACATCAGTGGTCTTTTCCAAGATGATGTTTAGTGATACCCCATGCAGAGGCATCAGGCAAAAAGAGACGTGTCTTTTTTAAGTGCTACACAACCTCTCTAATAGGAAAACAAATTAGAGGAAGCTTACAGCCTGTAAAAGCAGGTACCAGGGGCTCTTTGCTATATATGCCAGATGCAAGTCGGAAGGGTTTTTTGTTCATTTGTTTTGCTTGCTTTTTCATGTATAAGAGAAATGGGAATAAAAGTTGACTGTTAGGCTTCTAGCTGGGTCATTGCTCTTGTTTTCTTGTTTGGTTTTTTTAACATCTGTGTGCGGTGTGGAACAGCAGCAGCAGCCCTTGTGCTTAACCAGGAATCTTAAAACTGTAGTTGCTGAGCACCTTGAATATGAAAAAGACTCAAGAGGGACAGAATGTGAAAAAGACTAAAGAGGGACTCTTGTGTGTGTGCATCTCTTTTATTGTTTATTAGCCAAATCAGCATCTCTCCTAATTGTAGCAAAGTTCAGAGCTTTGAAAAGAATTTGAGCAATTCTGAGATAAACAATGCTGAAATTCTTTCCTCTTCAGTTTCCTTTTCTTAACCATGTGCACTACAAAGTAATCTCTGCTATTGAAGAAGTTGACAGGTTCACATCCAGCTCTGGAATGTTTTGGAATTTTTTTTTTCTTCATGTATTAAGCCAGAACTTTTGGCCCAGTAGTGAGGTTTAAGCTCTGCACCTCACTAGAATGAAATCTTAGAATGGCTTGGGTTGGAAGAGATCTTAAAGATCGTCTAGTTCCAGCCTCCCTGCCCTGGGCAGAGACACCTTCTGCTAGACCAGGTTGCTCAGACCTTGATCTAACCTGGCTTAAACACTTCCAGGGATAGGGCATCCGCCACTTCTCAGGGCAATTTCTTCCAGTGCCTCACCACCCTTACAGTGCAGAAATTTTTTCCTCATATTTCATCTAAAACTATTCTCTTTCACTTTGAAGCCATTCTCTCTTGTCCTGTCACTACATGCTCTTGTAAAAAAATTCCTCTCCAGCTTTCTCATAGGCTCGCTCCCTTCAGGTACTGGAAGGCTACAGTCAGGTCATCCTGAAACCTTCTCTTCTCCAGGCTGAACAACCCCAACTGTCTCAGCCTTTCCTCCTAGGAGAGGTGCTCCATCCCGTTAATCAACTTGATGGCCCTCATTTGGACTTCTTCAACAACATACAAGACCTAATGCATCTGTAGTTGTATTTTCTCTTGAGAAAGATGCAAGAAGAGGGGATGCTAGTGACCAGTCAAAATATCAAATGTAGATTAAAAAAAAAATACTTGAAACTTTTTTTATCATGAAGTCTGAACACTTACCTGTAGTGTGTAGTTGGAAGGGTGAATGGTAAGCAAGGCAGAAGTGCAGCTGTAAACCCAACATTCAGAAACTGTAGTTAGGGTGACATGATAAAATGACTGTGTAAATTCTAACAGTATCAAAGAATTTGTGAGGGGAAAGTCATACATTCTTTTCTGGCAACTGTCAGGGTTCTGACCATGGGTTTGACTGTTATGACAATGTGAGGACTTGTACCCTAAAATCCTGTAGTCTCTTTAGTGCCGTAGCTGGTGTATGTGCATTTTGTGCTGTTTCTGCACTTGGTATATGCATTACTGAAGAGTCACTAATGATGTTGGAAATAAGCTCTTGTAATAAAGAAAATGTTGAACTGGGCATTTTTGACTATGTTGAGGCATTTGGTTTTATTTTTAAATGGGTTTGTTTCAAATACAGTTTTCTTTGTGTGGCCCTAATTAGCACTTAACAGTAGAAGTAGTATTATCTAAAAACTGAAATCAGAAAACAATATAAGGGTAGCTCAGTTAAAAGATTTTATCTCTGTTTTTCTAAATGTCAATAAAGAAAACTATGCTGTTGGTTGGTTTTTGCAGAGTAATTACATATAATGCATTACATGGGGCTCTTAATTTGTTCAGAAAATTCTTTGTGTGGAATACATTGTGTGCTTCACTGTATGCTTGTTGAATAGCAGATTTCTTTGAGTAGATGACAACAGTATTTTGTGATAACGATAGCTGTTCTTGGCAGCTGTGACTTGCTACTGCTGTACTCAGAGCAGTCTGTGCTGAGACTTGCCTCTAAGTCCCTAAATATCTTGGGACTGACCTGCTTATCCAGCTTTTCCTTGGTTTTCATCAGTGTATATCAGGCATGTCCTGTGCTGAGCCACTTTACCTAAATCTGTGTATTTTCTCGAGCTTAGATTCAAAAGAAAGTGTCTGAAGTGACGGGCCGTCTGTATGTAAGTGAGACATGATCTTTTGATGGATTTTTTTTTCTTTGTTCATGTGGGTTTTTTAACTTTAGTGAAGACCTGGGAGGGCTGCTGACATTAACTGCACTGTCCAAAGGCATGAGGGAAGCAATATGTCTATGTAATTTGAAGAATGCCCAGTGCCTTACAAAATAATTCTGTTTGTTCTCGTTATAGGAAGTTTTGAAATAAGCAAAAGGTGGTATAGCAGCTTAGCTGTCAGGGTACCCAGGATAAGGAGGACAATTCAGATACCTGAAAGCTGGAAGGATTTATAGCCCACGCTGACGGGGAGGGAGAGCCAGGTTCTGCAACAAGCACTCAGTGGTGTCAGCCAGCGAAGCAGCAGCGAGTGCCACCTGCGGGAGCTCTGCTGGAACCGGTGCCTTCTGGCTCCGGGAGGCACCATCCTGGGAAAGCGCCGTCGCGGTTCCCCAGCGCCACAGAGGGAGGCGTTGGGTTGTTTTCTGTCAGCTTTCTGTAGCACAGAGGGATTACAGGCCATCTTGAGCAAAGCCGCGTGTACAAAACAGAACACGCTAAAAAGCGTTTTCAAAAATACTCATGAACAGTTCATTTTTACAGAAACAGAAAGAGCAGTGGTTAATTATACTAAGGAATTTCCTACAAACTGCACTGAAATAACTTGAGTTTGAAAGACAGCACTTCTGCTGAGCTGAGAAACTGCTGTGATCAGCACAGAGTTAATACATACATGCAGGAAATACCTGCATTTCACTAATTAAAGCTGACGTCTTCCTGCTTAGGCTTTGAGCATATGCTTCACAAAGGTATTTGGGGAGTGTCAGTCAAGGTTTTGATCCCTCTTCCTCCTCCCAGAAGACCCTGTGGGGAGTTTTCCTCTTTGTTTTGCTTGGGATAGTAGCAGCATATGCTGTTTTAGGTAGGGAGCCTTGCAATGTGCTTGGACACAGACCAAACGTTGAGTATGGCTCATCTTTTCAAGAAGTTCTGTACAAAGTTTGAAGGAGAAAATACTGTGTCACATTCCCTTCTAGACCTCCTATCTGGCGTTACTTTGTAAAAAACGTGCTCTCTTGCCTTCCAGACTGAAACACGTGATTAGCTGCTGAACTTGATCTTTTAGTTGGTTTGGAAAGCCGTGACCAAAACGTTGGAGTAGCACTGGGAATGGATTCAGAACTCTGGGAGAGATGGGAGGCCGGAGAAGACATACACGTAGCAGTTAAACCAAAGAGGAGCCAGACAGCTCATTCCTTACATTAGAACTTTTGCGATGTTTTTTACATTCAAACATGGTGAATTACAGTAAACCAGAATGAAAGTGACAGAGGGATTCTATGATTTGATCTTTGCCTGCTGGCAAAAAGTTATGTATTTTGGATTGCAGCTGCAGTATGGATGATTAACTCCAGAAACTAGGCAGAGGATGCTGTAGATTAAATATGTTTTGAAGAAGTGGGCAGGAGAGAGAGTGGTGTTACTATGACTTTCACCAATGGACAAATGTGTAATGGGGATTTTGATCCTTCTCACCAGTATAGATCAGAGGGTCTTGTTCGGACCAGCTCATCTCTTGCTGCACTTGTCTTAAGTAAGGCACTGCTACTGCCTTTCTGTGGAAAAGAAACTGAAAGGGTGATCTGGTTTGGGAAAATCAGTAAAATGTGTAGCATCTTACCAAAAAACCCCACAAAACCCAACCCCCAAGCTCCAACAAAACCCCCTAAAGGTGAAACATTTTGGTATGTGTTGATGTGCAGGGGGAAAAAGTCTGGAGGATTTTTGTAGGACCTTGTAGGAGAGGATTGTTGGAGAAGGGAAGCTGTAACTCACATCCACATCCAGAGTGCTACTGGAAGGGAATGAAAGGAGGCATTAGAATTCTGTGCAATTTTGAAGGAATAGCTATTAACTTGAAATAACACTTGAATCTTAAACAGGTACTGCCATATTACTTAGGAAGGCTGAGGGGTGGTAGTGAATAGGAGCAGCGATGAGGCTTGTTTTGTGTCCTCATAACTGCTACCCTTCAGGTCAGTGTTATTTAAGGTTTCTTTCAGTGTCACTTCTTGGTTCATGTGAAAGAACTGTGTTAGTGTTAGCATATAAACTTACTTTTATGGTTTATGTGACCTGGGATCAAAGCTATTCTCAGGGGGTTCAGAGCAGCAATGCATCTGCTCCAGAAGGGATTTTGTAGGCAAACAAATGGCAAAAATTAGAGCAGGGACAGATGTCCTTATTCCCTAATAAAGATAATATAAAGTGTTTAACAGCCAAATGTCAAAGTCTGAGTGTGTTGATGTGAGTATGAATTTTACCATAGCCAACCTTGGAGTTTGGAGTTCATCCTGAAACCTGAGAACGTGAATGCTGGTTTTGGGGTTCTATGAGTTGTTTTGCATTCAGAAATGCCACATCCAATACCATTCATCAAAGAAGGGTGGCCGTCTGTGCAGGCTGTTTCTGGGCATCCAGTCGTCCTTATTTGTTTACAAAATACTTCATGTCAGAAAAACCTACAAATATCTATTTTCTTTCTACCCCTCTTGCACCTTTTTTATTTTTTTTTTTAATTGTAGCAGGAAGAACTCACCCAGATACTGTTTAAAAAATAAACCAACAGATAGCTTTTCTGTTAGCAGCACAATATGTAATGTAGAACTTCAAGATTTCAGTTGTTTTACATATATTGATCTGTGTCTATAGAGCACTGACTGTTTAATCTGTAAAAGGCTGCATTTAAAATTGTAATACAGTTTTGTATGGGAACATGTATTTTGATTATGAATAGAGTGACCACAGCAGAATCTTAGTATTAATGCTGACTGTGACTATGGAAGATGGGGGAGAAATGCAGTGTCTGTCATTGACAAGTGACTGTATTTGATAAGTTTTTGAAGAAATGCAACCAACTTTCTTAAATATGATCACTTCCAGCTGTTTGGAACAGATGTAGGCTAGGGGCCAGGGGTTTGACACAAAGGAGGAGGTTCAGGTTAGGTTTTGGTTACTGATGGTCTTTGTTCAACATAAATACGTAGTTGGACTCCATAGTTACAACTACTAACAGTCCTATGACGAACAATAGTCTCTTTTAAGCTGCTTGATGCATTTTTGAGAATGCAGAAATAAATTGCTGAAAGAAAAAAGAATGGAACAGAAGTCTTCTCTCCAATGAAAATTTGCCAGTGAAAATTGTGGTACTTTGATTAACAGTGATTTTGAATAATTGGAAACCTTACTAGTGGTTTTCTTTTATTTGATTTTTTTTTGGTGGTGTTTTTTTTGGTTTGTTTGGGTGTTTTGGGGGGCTTTTTTGGTTTTTTTTTTTGTTTGTTTTTTTGTTTTTGCAAAGTACACTTAATTAAAGAGACAAGGAATATATTTGTCTGGGAAACACAAGTAATCCCTATTTTTTGTGCACATACTTTTTTAGAAGTATTTTTTAGCCACCCATGTGCTATAAATTTGAATATTTTACTAATTCACCTAGAGCATACTATTGGTTTAGATGCTGTGTTTAAAGGATCTTATGTTTTTCATAACGTTAAAGGTGATTTGCAGTTTTTAGCAGCTCAGGATTTTAAAGGCAAATCAATCTATTGGAAGGAACAGAAAATTTCTTGAACTAGGACCTCCCAGTATGCCTGTTTGGGTGGCCCTAGCTGATTATGGCCCACGAAAATGCGTGGACATATGTCTGAATGTTTTTGGTTGCTGCTAAAAGGTTTTGCTTAACTGAGAAATGTAAACAGTATAGCTGTGTTTATTCATAAATTATCAATGCGTGTGTATTTCAAGTTCTCTTACTAGGATGTTCTGTGAAAAAGTGCTCTAAGAAATAGGTAGCAGATTTGACTGATGGGTTCAAAAATACAAGGTACCCCATGGACTACTAGAATAGCTGAGCCTGAGATTAAGAGACAATGAAAACTATTTCAATAATTATATTGCAAGAGTACTTGGAAGGGTCTAACAGGAATGTTTTTATAAGGTGCTTCATTTGATTGATCTTGAAATTACTGCAAACTTTGGGATACTACTACTACTAAGATTGTCTGGATAAGTGGAAGTTATTTGTATAGAAAGTGAGCAAGCATTACTTCCTATTATATTTACTAGGAAGCTTGTACTTTTCTGCTGGATTTTACATGAGTCTGGCTTGGCCATACTGCAGAGAGAGAGATTTAGTGTCCTAGTCTAATGAGTAGTATTTGTCAGAGATTTCCTTCCTAGATTAAAAGGAGGAACTTTATCTGTAAATAAAGGAATGCTCAACATGGACTTCTGTTTTCTAAATAATTCAAAACTTGATGTATTACAGAAAACAACTGCTGAGCCCTGTATTTCTTTTCTTTTAGAAGTTTTTTTAGTATATCCTGCATTTTCTATCATTAGCATGGGACTGGTTTGCATTAATGAGACAGGAAGGGCAAAAGCATACTTTTTAGATTTTAAAATATATGGATTTGTGTACTTTTTAAAGACACCATAAAATACTATTCTGTGACACGTTACTGGACCTCAGTTTTTAAATGTGATTTTTTAACTGACAATGAACTGGACAAATGTTGAAGACTGTGTCATGTTTGCACCCAGTTTTACTATTCTGGTACTACTAATATCCTGTAAGATTTAGAAAAAGCAGCAACGAATTTCAGACTGTTTCATTACTGAAAACCATTACAGACAGTGACAAGGATATTTGGGAAACATTTCTTCATGGAAAGAGTTTTTCAAGCATTGAAACAGGCTGCCCAGGGAAGAAGTGGAAACACCATCCTTGGAGATATTTGAGTGACATGTAGATGTGGCACTTAGGGACGTGGTTTAAGGGTGGACTTGGCAGTGAAAGTTTAACAGCGGGACTCAGGGATCTTGGAGGTCTGAGAGTTTCTAGACAGTGTTTGGAAGATGCACTTTTCTAGGCACAGAGGCTGACCTTCGTCAGCCTGTTATAACTATGTCAAGCCGCCCTTGCTATCACTTTTTGTAATGCAGAGCTGCTAAACTGCTAAGTCTGTAGAAAACCATTAGTGGGACTGTAGTTTTTAAAATTGCCATGGGTTATCCAAATGAGCTCTTGAAACAGAGTTGTTGGAGCTGTGGCAGGTCTGAACCTGTTCAATAAATACCTTGCTTTGTGTGCAGTAATTGAATGATCCAGCTTTCAAGTTACTATTCCATTATTAAAAATGACAAGGTCATTCAACGCCCATTTGAATCCCACTTGGTTTTGTGCTGGAAATGATAGGTCATGCTCCATAGTGAGGGATAAGCACCGGAACTCTGTTAAATTTGGAGAAATGACTTTGGGAGTGTCTTACTCGCAGTAAAATTGCTTTCTGATATTGAGTTTTGATAACACAAAAGCAAGGCTATCACTTCCTTTGAAGGCCAAGTAGAAAAGGCTGGCCTACTTTACACAAGAAAAGTTTGGACTTATGTAAATAGCAATCAGGGCACAAAAGGCAAGAAAAAAAGTCTTTTTTTCTTGTTTGTATTTAGCACCTCTACAAAATGCCAGTAAAGAAGCCCAAAATTATTTCTGGGACTACTGATTTTTTTTTTTGTCATTAACATGTCAATGAGTGAGTCTGTGAGCATTTTCATGATGAAATTTACTTACATATTTATTTCAAGTCTATGCAACTCCAACCAACCAAAACCAGAAAATAAATATGTGGATATCCATGTTTTTCCATTTTAAGCATATTGTTTCCTGAATAAGTGGTATGAAATGATTTATTTAAAATGTAAAATTTACAGAAAACATTTCTGGTATTTTAAAATAAATCACAAAAAGTAAATATAGTACTTACTGTTTAAATTTCTTGTTTCAAATACATTGTGTGATTAACTAGTTCCCATGAACTTTACTAGTAAATCACTGGATAACTGGAATTTGATTTATAAACTGGTGCAGTATTCAGAGAATATGTAGCGCATCAGTAAGTGCAGAGAGTAAGACATGAGCTTGCCAAGTTTTAGAATTAGTTGGTGTATTTATTCTAGCCAATGGTTTAGTGATGATAAGCATAGATAATTAAATTTGAGTAATCTGTTTGAAGAGCAAACTTGTTTTTTTAATTGTCTTCTGGACAGTGCATTCTGTTTTACAGCAGATTTATAAAGGAGTTGGGAGACCCCTGAGTGTTCATAGTTGTTTAAACCTGTGTTATGGGCAGACTTGTTTGTTCAGTTTGTGGCACTTTTCGGCTGTGGTTTATCAATTCATAAACCCAGACCTTCAGGTGGATAAGCATTTTAGCTATTAATTTGGGGGAGTTAGAGAAGATGTTTAGCTAGCTCACAGTCTTCAGTATATGTACTGTTGTGTGGATGAAACATATATGTTAAGGACGAAGTAATTCCTGAGTAAGACGTGGTGGATTTTATCTTGAGTAGAGATGAATTGGCTGATCTAGGAAATCATATGTAGTAGAATTTCCACCAGCTAAATAGAAATTAATTTCTACCCTCAGATGTGCTAATGGATTGTAGCCTCACATATGTCTAATGTTTCTAAGTATTTTACATATTTGTGAATTAAATATGACAAATATACTTGCCCTGGAAAACACACTTGAAATACTATTTTGTGACTTAAACTGCTTAAGAAATCCTATGAATTTTGTTTAGTTTGGTTATAAAGTAAACTTAAGCCCTTTATTGGACACTAGGGCAGAAATGTTTTCATTTTATGTCTGGTGATAGGATTCAAAACAAGCCATTTGAATTTGAAAGCAAATAAGAAGGGAGGAAAAGAAGGCCATTTATTGGAGTTCAGTCTCAGTTCTGCAGCAGGTTTATCCCGGGAGGTCTCCCATAACTCTGGATCTGATGGCTGTCTTGAAAACTGCATGCCAAATCAGCTCTTTGCCTCAGGGTTGATAGAAACTAGATGATTCCTTCGTTAGGAGTTAAGGCTGTACTGTGAGTACTTCCAGTGCTGTGTGCTCTGTACAGTGCTGTATACAGCACTGAGCTGTGTGAATCGTCAGCTGAGGTGACGTCCCTGTCCCACTTGGCACAAAAACTCCTTCAGGCAGAGAATCCTCCTCATGTTTTCTTGGTGCATTCTATCTGATCTTGAGGCTTTCACTATGTAAAATGAAATGTCAGCGTTGCTGATGATGGGAAAGTATTCAAAGGTGCTAAAAAGGAGGATACAAAATCCCAGTCAGTATGTGGTGGTCACATGTTGACCATCAGCCACAGAGGGTACATAAGGTTGCTGTAAGAGGAGATATGTTCACTGCCTTCCTGAGAAGCCTTTTCTTCTCTACCCACTGGAAGAAATATTGGTGCTCTACAGCATAGTAAAGCTGTAAATTAATGGGATTTTCTGTTTGATGCAGGCTGATGTGACCCTCCAGATGGTCACTCCATGGTTAACTTCAACACTACCTGAGTGTCAGCAGCTCTTTCATCCCAGTTCATAGACCTCTCACTAGAAATTAACCGAAGGAGAAAATTGTATGAAATCAAAGACAGAAGTTCCCCAGATGTAATTAGTGCTTTCAGGTATGAGAGGGTCCTTTTGTGCCTGCCTGCCTGGCACTACATCCAATTGAGAGTCTGCTGAATGGTGTTGCAGTTAATTCTGAGAGAGTTTTACCTGTTTACACTTCTTACATACAAACACAGAAACTATGAAAGCTGAAAACCCATCCTTCACAGGGGCTGTGGATCAGGGAAGTGCCTTACTGAAACGTGCTGGTTTTGATGGAGAACTTTCTTTGCTTTGTGTCCATTAGGTTTTACTAAGCCTGTGTCTGCAGAGATGCCAGATAAAACACTGGGTGCTACAGAGTCTGTGCCCAGAAGTGAAGGTTAGTAGTTTTCTTTCATTTTTTGACTATTGGGGGAAAAAAAAAAGAAGCATTGGGATTCTGTGAAGAATTTTTTTTAACTTAAAAAGCGAGTTTTAAAATTGCAGTTATCATTGTATTTTGTTGCAATAAGAGCTCATGAAGTTATTCCAGAGTCTGTATAAAATATTCTTGCTCAGTTGGTTAGAGCAGGATGCTGATAATGCCAAGGTCACAGCTTTGATCCCTGTATGGGCCATTCACGTAAGAGTTGGATTTGGTGATACTTGTGGGTCCCTTCCAGCTCAGAATATTCTGTGTGATTCTGTGTATGTACTTTAACAAATGCAGTGTTTACTAAAAGAAAACGTGGTTTAATCTGGATGCTTTGTTTTTAATTGTTCTATCAAAACGAATTTTTAGATGTTAAAAAAAAATGTGAACTAATGAGTAACAATTAATCTTCACTTAAGAGACCTGTTTCTGTGTCTTGATGGAAATGCTCTACTGTAGATAAAACATTCTAATTATATAAAGTCATTAGTGCTGGAAGTTAATGAGAGTTTTTGTTGGTTTATTGTCATAAATACATTCGAAGATGTTATGATAGTGTTTACTGAAAAAAAGATTGTCAGACATATATGCCAGTGGCTGCTGTAGCATGGATTTACAAGATAAACTTCCGTAGTTAGTCTTTGATCATATACATTTCTATTTACATAGCATTTATACAGCTAACTGGTATGTAGAAATGTTTCGCTGGTATGACTGAGTCAGAATTGAGAAGTGGGTGTTTCATTTCTCGTGATTAAAATACCAATACTCCTTATGTGCATAAACATTTATGTGAACTTTTGTAATTATTTCCAGAAATCTTATCATCTTACTGCTCCTTGTTTTTTTTCCCAAAGAAATATTCTTGCAGTCATTGGTTAAAAGAAAAGAAAAAGGTGTATTTGTTGTTACAAATTTCCAACAATTAACCTCTTATGTTTATCAGGGTCAAGTTGGGTTGAGCAAAGTGTTGGCAAGTAACTGATTATCTGGAAACTTTGAAAAAGCCAGTGTTGCTTTAACCTAGCAGTGCCTCTCCCTGCCCCTGACCCACTGCTCCATATACTCTAGTTAAGCCACGAAGCACACAGGAGCAGACAATTGAGAAAGGAGTTTCCTGTAATTAAGTTACTGTAACTTAGTCCTTGACTCGAGGGTCCCCAGTGGGTGGGCAGACTATTTACTTTTCTGCCACCTCTTCTGTCAAACCTTTTAGAGTCAATAGTTATACTTATAAATGTCAATGCTTGCTTTCTGCTATTGGGAGAAAAAACCCAGGACCTGGCGATTCGGTTGTTGCAAAGATGGAAGTGTGTGTGCATATCACACAGGGAAAAATATTTTTCAAGAAGCTTTTGTAGCTATCAAGGAGTGGTAGGCAAACAAATTAAAACAAAAAACTCCTACCATGATCCACGTATAACTATTTCTTAACTGTTTTCCTTTGGCAAAGCTATTATATTCTATTTACAATGGATGCATTTAGAACAATGTAGTATGTCAATACCAGGAAGTGGATTGAGTGTATTTCTGTTTTAGCTTGCAAAGGAATTAGCATTTGTTCTGCTTGTGTTTGCTGAAAAGTCACTCTTAAACTTCTGGTATAGTTAACCACTGGAAATAAGGCTGTGACAGGAGTACCCCACCCACTGCACAAATTCCTCCTCTCACCTTTAGAGAGGCCTCTGTGATTCACGGTGGCTGCTCATGATGGTATCTGGAGCTGAGCAGGTTTTTTTTCCCCTAAATTTGCAAAAATTTAGGGGAATGATTGTTGACTTTTTTCATTACAAATCGTCTATCTTATAAGATTAAAACATTTTACAGTTTGACAAAATTTTGATGGTACTGGAAATTTTTCATAAAACACAAGTGTTTCATCCTGTGGATAGCAGATTAATTTTTTGTCATGATACCTGTGAACAGCTGTTCATAATATAGCTAGGCTTGCTTCTAAGAAACCAAATGAGGTCTGCGTTAGTATCCATTTGGAAGACTTCCGGACTCTTAAGTTTTTGGGGTATCAGTCAAGTGCTACCTTAGCAGTAGCTTTATGCAAAACACTTAGAAAATGTATATGGATGTGGGAACCTTTATTCAGTTTCTCCAGTCAGCTTGACTGGTTGCTTTTCTGTGCCTTAAAAGTAGACATATTTGAAGAAGATATGAGGAAGTTAAACTCCCACAAAGTCTTCTTCCTCTCCCTCTTCCCACACCAACATTTTTATTAAGTAAGAGCCATGACTTCCTACAGCTGGATCCTCTTTTACTGACTTCATGGTTCACACTTGCATCCTGAAGGAAACGAATGTTACACCTGGACTTTATAAACAGCCACTGACAAATCCCTGTGGACAGCAAGCTTATGTCATTGTAGAACATCCTACAGCAACAAGCAGTGGTTTTCCTTACATTGTGTACCCGATGGCACCGGTGGGATCCTACCAGCTGTTTCTGTTGCTGCTTGTGATAAGACTCATTCCGTTTTGTAACTCCTGTGCCTTACGTTTGCGTGCTGTTTCTGCTGTGATATGCAACACTGCACAGGAAAAAGGTGCGAGCACAGCCCAGTGGATCATACACTTCAAGTGTAGTGAAGAAAATAGCATCAGTATTTCTACCTCCAGATTTTGCTAAGGCTGGTTCTTCCATGGTAGGAGTGCCAGGGTGTGGTCATATAGGTTAGTAAATGCTGCGTGCTGCGTTTTGTCCCAATGTTGTGTGGGCTTTCAGTGCATCATGTTCAGGGAGAAAGTTGTTGTTATGCTTTATTATTACTGCACCCCTTTTAAAGAAACACAGAAGTAGATGAGAAAATGAGGCACCTTATCTAAAGCTTTTTCAGATCTTATGTACCTGTGAAGTTATAGGCAGCTATGGTGATAGTGCACTTGTAGGCTTAATGGTATATCACTGGGCTGAGATGGGCACAAAAAAAAATCTGTGTGCTGACACTGGGTGGGTGAGATGGAACATAAAAGGCCTTGGCTATTTATGCAGAAGGTGGTGGACGTTGTGGATTTCCCTGCAAAAGGATATTGTGAATTCTAAAAGATCACATGAGTTGAAGGGAAGACCAGAGAAGACAGCTCCAAATAAATGAGCCACTGTGAACCAAGGAAAGGCCTTTAGCTGAAAATGGATGGAAGCTAGAAAAATGGTGGGGAAAACATGCTTTTTATATTCTCACTGTCCCCAGTAATTTAATCTTTCTGTGCCAGGTTATTGTTCCTTAGTTACTATTCATAGCCTCATTTTGCGGCAGCTTTTAATGCCCCCAAAATCATATCTTGATGGAGGAGGAAGTGTCTGTATAAAGACAGTATCTGAAATTCTTAACCCTGGTGTTTATAAAAGGAGCGGATGAAACCAAAGGAGATTTGAAATCTGATTGGAAATGGGAGAAATGCAAAGTGGAAAGGTGATGAAATTGGATATTCTGTTTCTGACTCCTTGCTGAATTGTTGGCCTCCCTATGCACACTGCAAGAGAGTTGTTGATGTCCACTGTACTGTACGGACACAAACACACATACCCGAACCAGGCCGAGGAGCCAAAAAGGAGAGCCAAAAGAGAGAGCCAAATGAGAGTCCAAAGAGAGAGGGCAAAAGGAGAGGCCAAAGAGAGAGGGCAGAACCCTCTGACCTTTATTTATATGTTCTTAGAAATCACCGTGGATTGGAGGTAGAAATTACCACCTCTCAATCACACTGGTTAAAGCATAAATCCATCACATTTCTCCACCTAGGAGAATGGAATGAAAACAACAAGGACAGTTAGCAAAAACATGGCCATGTTTACAACAGCATGCGTGAGAAAGTACTACAGCAAAGAGAAACATAGAAAAACTGCAAAACTCAGGACAACAAGAGAGTGGCACATCTTTCTTCGAGAAAGGGGTTGTAGGCTGTTTCCATAATGCAAAATGACTCTTGTCATAACTCTTGAAGTCTCGGCGAGCTTCCAGGCCACGCAAGTTGAGCACTAGCAGCAGCCGATGTGAGCTGCTTTGCTGCAGCCAGTCTGTGTGCAGCCCCTGTGGTGCGCAGTACAGCTCATGTTCTCTGCTGGTGCATGAGGCATTAAACCACAACTTTGAATCAACTGGCTGTTTTCCTGAAAGCACTTTGATGAGCTGCCTGAGTCACTGAGCCACATTGGCTGGGTCCCACTTTCTTCCGCAGTCACCAATAGGCTGAAACGGAACGGACTTCTAAACTTTCTCAGCTCGGTGAAGAGGAGGAGGAGGTGGTGGTGGCTATCTTGATCTGGGACAGTGAAGGGCAGTAAGAGGTAGACTGTTCTGGACGTTGTTAAATATTTGAGTGCAGTAAAGCCTGCTCCTCATCAGAAGTGAAGGTGCAGTTGCTGTAATGTAATGATGATTAAGTCACTGATTACAGAGGTTGGGCTAATAACAAGTAGAATAACTTGTTCTTCAAATGCCAAGCACTTTCCCTGGTGTCCTGACTGGCTGGTATCTTGCCAAAGATCAGTGTTCCAGTCATCCACAAATTATAAAGATTTGATGTGGCCTGAACTGCTTAAACTTGAGGTTTGGAAAACTATGGAAGGGTCTTTTATATCGGTGGTCCCATTTTCAAAGAATTAATTTTTTTTCCTGTTTCAGTGGTAATTAATCCTTAATTCTCAAGCAATTGGGAAGTATAGCACTTGAGTTTGATGCATTTTTTTGCTTTTGTGTCAATAAATTGCACCATGTAAAATTATGTGTATCATGTTTCACACATAATGTGAACATATTAAATAACCAATTTGGGGTAGTTCAGAATAGGGAGGCTACATGTGGCTTGCATGAAGCAGTCAAATGTGATGCATCTTGATGAAAAGCAGCTAGTTTCTTTAAAGCCCTTCTGAATCTTAATGGTAGTAATTTATTTCTAAATTGATCTTCCAAATTGAGAGAAATCTAAAACAATTTAAACATTCCTGGAGGAGCAAAGGTTCCTTGCTAAAGAAAACAAAGAAGTGGCATACTAGTTTTCTGGGTATTGAAGTGTAAAAATTCCTCTTCTTATCAGGAATGATAGACAATGTCTAATTATTGAATTAATTAATGATTTTGAGCTTAGCTGTGTATATAAAATACTTGAAAAAATGATTTTTTGAACACTCATTAGTAAACCGCATTTTTTTAGTTTTGTGTTATGCTTAACATCTGTCTTGCTTACCACCTCAGAAATGTGCTGCTGATTCTAAAAAAGTTATTGCAGGTTTAAATTATCTTTTTCTATTTAAAAATAATTTGAATATCATAATAGTTTTTGGAGAAGGCCCCAACCAGAAGTTACACTCTGTAATACTGGAATCCTAGCTGTGTGTGACCTGGAGTAAAAATACTATTCTGTGATTACAAATGTTACAGTATGCTCTGCATCTGCTCTTTCTAGATTGGGAATGATAACCATTGCTTTCCTTGAGATTTCTTTATGGGAAGACTTTGTCAAACAGAATGGCTATTGTTGTTAAAGCAACTATTGTTTGTTAAATTGCTATTCTTCAATTAATAGGAACAGCCTATTAAAAAAAAGACACAGTTATAATGAAAATTGTCATGTTAGAAATGCTGATTTAAAATAGTTTCCTTTGCCAGTTTCATCATGGGTTGTTTTGGGGTTTTTTAGTGGTGGTGCTGGTTTGAGGTATTTTTCTTTACTATCATATACTGCATGTTACTGTGTGGAAACACAATCCAGATTGCTGGCAACTGCACAGGGTTAATATACAGAAAATAAGTAATAGTAACAGTTAATCTTTCAACAGTTTCTTAAATGTAAATCAGCTTTCATCCCAACAACCATGCCTTCCCCCCCTTTTTGAATTTCTGCCATATTTTGTCTTGCTGCTTTATTCAAGTGACAAGCCAGAAATCTGCTTTCAGATTCATTGATTTCACCTCCTCCCCAGCCATATTTCTTCCAAAGCAACTTAAAGGACATGGAAGGATAAGAGACAAAAATGGATTACTTGCTACCAGTTAAAGTGAGCTGCAACTCTTAAGATAAATGAGAATGTCAAGGTTACATTCTTTCGTCTTGTGCTGTCCGCATCCTTAAAACCAAAAGATCCAAAGTAGTAAAAATACAGATACAAAGACATTTTGCTGTTTGAGTTGCAGCAGCGCAGGTATCTCCCCGTTATTGACCACTTGATTCTGAAGCTTTTTGACAGGTGCTATGTAGTTAGCAAATGTAAGCCTGCTAATGCTAAGTATCACCATTCTTTTGTTATTTAATTGCCCAGTTATATGTCTAGAAGTAATTTCAAAGTATGGCTCTGACATTAGAGGTGAGCTGAGAGGCCTCGATATCCTAAATTTAAATTTGAGAGATTAATATATACAGAGCAAAGCTTAGTTGTTATGTTTTGCCTTTTTAATTGGCTCCCTGTGGTTTTATTTAGCTTAAAAAGGGGGGAAATGCTGCTTGCTGATAAACCAGAAGGGGAGGTAACTTTGATGTTTTATGAGCAATAAAAAATTTTGAAGCGATATGTCAAACTCCTGAAGTCAACTTCTTGAAGACTCAGCCGGCTGAGGAGAATAGGGAAAGGAAGGAAAGGTGGGAGGCTGCTTCTGTTGTACAGTGTCCAGATCTGTCAGTTGTGCAGGCAAAAGACCACACAGGATACTTTAATTCTTTAAATTATATCCACATTGGTTTCTGATTGTCTCTTTGGTCAGAATATGCAGCAAAACCATTTATGCAGTTCAACACATGAAAAGTTAACCAAATTCTTTGAAAAAAAAAAATCTGTTCTTAGTTGTGGGTTTTGTGGAATGGGTCTTAAAATAAATTCCATTACATCTTGGCAGGGGTTCCTGCAACATATATATTGTAGAATAATTTAAAATGGAGACAACTTCCAGGTGCAGTACACACTTTTTTTCCCATATGCACACAATGTAACCTGTGCTTCAAATGGTGGAATGACCAAAAAAATTCATTAACGTGGTAGGAATTTGAGTTTAACCTCTGTCCTAGCAAATCTGGACTCTTCTGGTTCAGGAAGGCCAGGGAGTCCAAGTTATTTGGGTTCTGTTATATCTGCTTTCTGTTGGGATAGTTAAAAACCACACACTTCCTCTCACTGTCTGTTTGTTAAGAAGGGTGGTTATCAGTTTATGTATTTGTACTTTCCACTGCATAAAAATTTCAAGTTCGTGGTTAAATCTTATCTCATGAGAGGGTATGTGTTTCACAATGGAAAGCAATACTGGAAGAAACAAGTTATGTATGAGGCTAATGGTTAGGGAATTTTGCCTGATGTCTGGCCAGAAGATGGTTCTGTCTGGTCATATCTGAAGTAAGCCAGTGTTTCTAAAGATGGGATGTTCTGCCTTGAATGTTTTGTGGTTTTGCCATATGAATACAATTTGTAGGCAACAGGAAATCCTTTAGGAAGATAAGACTCTGCTACAACTCTCCCAAAAGCACATGGCTCCATTCAGTTTGTCCCCAGTTAGGATCCTTACCCTGTGAGAGTCTTGGTATTAGATCCCAGCCCTAGGAACTCTGTAGTCATTCAAAATGAGACACAGAGAGCCTTCTTCACGCTGGAAGTATGATATGTATAAATGGAATTTTTCTCATGTCTTTATTGTTGTTTTTTTTTCACAACTGAGTAGTAGTAAAATACATTATTTTTGTTTAAAGGCCGTCTAAAGTTTTTGAGGATCATAGGCTTTCCACCTTCAAAGAAGTGGCAGTATTAACCAGACGCACTGGTCTAATCTTACAACATTTGGCACATTTCAAATGGGAAATTGAAGGAGCCCCAAAGCTGCCCTCCTCAACCCCACCACACAAATACTTTGTGACCTGCTGAAACAGGCCAAGTATTTAAAGACCCATTCCATTGACAGCTGCTAGCTAGGAAATCCTTGGACAGGAGGAAGACTTTCTTGAGTATGAAGTCTGTCATGTAGTAGTTGCTCCTTTCTCTCCTCAGAAATACTGATGAAGAATGTCATAATTGTATTTTAAATCCACATTTGTTTTTAAAGGTTATTGCTTAGTTCTGCTGCTTGCCACCCCCTCTCACTTCAACCTCTTGAAGAAAAAAACTCACACTTGCATCTTCTTGTATAACTGGACCCCATTTCTTGAGATTTCAGTCTTAAAAGAGCACCGTGCTACTATTGTGGAAAGAGGTGGGTTCTTGTAATTATGGGGTAATCGGTGGGTGCCGGGAGCTATATGGGTGAGTTGTGTTGCAGCACTGAGGTTTCAGGTTACATCTTGAAACGGTAATTTTAGGACCTGTGAATAAAAATACTTGGCTCCTTGCATATTTCCTGTCAATGTTGTGCATTTAATGAAGTGCTCAGAAATATTTTAAGTGTTTCTTAAGAGAAATACTGAAGAAAAACAATGCCTGCATTTCACACGGTGAAGAAGTCTAATGCTTTGAGAACCTGAGTTCCTGTATTTGTCACAGTTCTTCAGCTCTTACTGTAAGCTCTGGCTGCAACCAGTGTGACAGGGACTGATGGCTTTTGAGCAGGTCTTACGTTTATGCCTGAGGTTTTCTACCAATAGAGTTTATCTGCTCTACAAGGCTTCAAGTGAACTGAGAGTACTGTTTTTTGGCCGACACCCAAAGCTAAAGAGCTCATGATGACATGACAAGCTTCATTTGATTTGGAGAAGCAGCAATGGGAACTCACAGTGCTTTACTCTTCTGGGGAAGTTGCTCTGTACACTGCTTCCAGAAACTTGTATGTCGAGTCAGAAAGCTAGATTTTCTGCCTTAGAATCAGAACAACTGATTCTATACACAGCTGGGCCTCTGCAATCTTTTGTTGTGACTTAAGCTTTTGTATCATATATGGATGCTGTACATTCATCACAGACCACGTCTTGCTCATCACTTCAGGCCTGGCTGGAATTCACATTATTAATACAGCAGCTCCAGTCCCTTTTGCCACATATCTTTCACACAGATGGAGACATGTAGATANTTTGCCACACATCTTTCACACAGATGGAGACATGTAGATATGATTCAGATAATGCCTTTGGAGTAGTTTTGTGGTCTAAATCCAACTGTCCCAGCGAGTTCCTGTGTCCTGTGCTCTGCTGAGCTCTCCTGGCCACCAGGGAGGAATGGTACAACCCTATCAGAGCCAGCATTGGCCTCAGCTGGGGCTGTGTTTGGGTAATCAGGGTGCAGGAGAATGAGCCAAAACCACCAGAATTGCAACACATTTTTAAGTGCTGAGCCCTCCTTTTTGTGAACAGCCTGAAAATAGTGGTTTAGACTTTGTTTGGATAGAGGCAATTTTTTTTTATGAGCCCTTTTGGGCAGGATTTGACTCAACTTCATACATTTCCTTGGTGTTTTAAGAGTGTAATGTTTTTAAATTAAAATTTTTGGGGGTGTTTTTTGGTTTTTTATTTTTCACTTCTTTGTGGGTGCTGAGCCTGTATTTAGATTTTCACCTTTTTGGAAGATAGCTGGTCTGTCTGGATAGCTGACTTCTGTGGACCCTTTCCTTGAGAGGTGGGGAAATCAAAGTCTTGCTGAGAATAAAAATTACTGCACAAGCTTTTTAAGTTCACAGATTTAAAAGTCTCGGAATTACTGCTATTTCTGAAGTGTACGATACCCAAACCAGGTTTGCACTTACCTGTTGTGGGAGAATGTCACTGCATTGTTGTCACTTCTGAATACAAACAAATAACTGCCTTTTATAAAATTGTCAGAGTTTATAGGCATATTTACTTTACAGCTACTTTTATAAGTTACCCACACCCTTCTCTGCATGTGAATAAAAGAGCTGGAAAGGCCACATTGATAGTGTCATACCAGGAAATCTTTAATGTGAAATACAGAGAACATGGGGAGGAGGGAAACTTGTGGGGCAGGAAAAATCACACAGAAAATAATGTATGGAGTGAAAAATATTTGGTTTTCATCTATTCCTTTTCTTAATTTTTAAATTTAAAGAAAAGAAATATAGCTTGCCTTTGACATAAGCCAAACAATGTGTTTATAAGCATTGATATACAGAGAGGCTTCTTGGTTCCATGTTTAAGCCTTTAAAATTCCTCTAAAATCGAATGCATATTAAAAAAGGGGAAAAAGAACCAGAAAACTAAGAAAACAACTAGCCAACCAACCAAAAAACCTCCTTAGTGTTGTAGAGTTGAAAATACTGCCTGTTGACCAGACTTGATCCTGCTTAATCTTTTTCTGCCAAGTTAGACATTCTGGCAAGCTTCCTTAAGTCTGGATGTATTCAAGTACTGTATTTGGCTGACTTAGTTTGTTACTTTGTAAACATATATGAAAATCCCAGTTCAAACACTTCAGCCTATAGTTGTTTTTACAATCTGTCAAGAAGCACAACTAGTTGATATTGCATTTTATACATCAGATATAATTTTTCTACCAGTACGTTATGTATTTGGAAGTACTTTCTCCACTTAAGCAAGTTCTGCTACTGTGTATTTTATCTGAAACACTTCACAGTTTCACAGAATATATGCTCTTTCTACTGTACAAGGTATACATTTGGCAAATCACTAACTTTTTTTGCACCTTTTTTCAAATTAGCAACGTCTGCCAGGTCTTGGCTTCACGGTGTTTCATCTGGCTTTAATGCACCATCTGTCCCTGCAGAGATGACATCGTTGTCTTAACTTTATGTTTATGAAGTTTATGAAGAACTGCAAAACCATTACATATGAGACTTTCTGTATTTGAATACCTTTGATAGTTCTGTATAAAGCTGAAATTTAAAATGATAAAAGTAAAACTAATCAAAACTGTATGGTTTGATTTTATATGTTAAGTGGTCTTTCTTGCAAGTCCAGTAGAGCAAAGATACCTGAGTTCAGATGATCTCTACTGCTGATTTCAGCAGTAATTCTGCTTGTCAATACATGTATTACCTATTGGATTTGGTGTATGAAGAAAAGTGGGAATTTTTGTCTTGAAATGAGTTTTGTTTTAGCTGAGGAAAATATGTGGACTTCCTGATGAAAAGAATAAACACTAAATCTGCACCTATTGGAGAGGTCTAGAAGTTTCTAAACCGTGGAAGTACTGCTTTAGGTGTGTGAGCCCATCCCCTGCAAAATGTGGTCTTTGGAAGCTGAAGACCTGAATTGCAAAGGTTTTGTTTCTGGTATCTCATACTGTTTAGAAGGAGATTTAGTCTTTTAAGCAAGACCTTATATTGTAGAATCAACCACGACAAAAAGATTTTTATCCCTAATTATGCCATCAGTTCATTCCTGTTTCTAGACTGAATATGTCTGTGTGTTTAGGTTACACTGATAGACTTTTGTTTGAAGAAATGGTTGTGACCCTCAGGTACCTCTGGACTGTGTAAATTGAACAGATTGAGCTTCTCTTGCCTGTTGTTACAGTGTGAGATTTCTGATAGCATGTGTTTCTCATGCCTTATTTTGCAGTCTTTACAATGCTTGGATGTTCTTTTTGAAATGTAAGAGCTAGAGCTTGAGTGCATTGAAATCCTGCACATAATTTTATTTGTCTAGAAGTAGGCATTTTTTTGCTATTCCCACTCAATTAAGATACTTAGGATTATTTATAAATAGGGGGAAACTGGTCTCCCAGCCATTTGAAATTAAAGTGTACAGGCAGAAACTTGATGAGATGGAATATTGCTGTGTTCCTAAAATAACTTGAAAGACTTTATAAGAAAGGTACTGTCTCATTAGACTACACAGGGTTAAATTTAGGCACAGAAACAAGCCAAAAGTTTGTTTTCCCCATTTATTTCTCACAAGAAATCCATTTGGAACAGCAATCCTCGTAATTGATGCAGATGTCAGAAATTCTTTTCTGCTGACATGGAATAAAGGCTAATCCAGGTCAGCCAGTACCTTGTAATTAATGCACATTCTTTTTCGTTTGGTTTTTTTTTTTTTTTT
>VYZT01017437.1:2310-57484 GCA_013400735.1 Pomatostomus ruficeps | reverse complement strand
TCCTTTTTTTTTTTTAATCTCTCTTTTCATTTATTTCCTCCCCCCGCCCCCCTTTTCTATTCTTTTTTCTCTTAGTAGGGAAAAAGGAGCCATCCCTAGTTTAAATCTCTGAGCTGGTCCAAAATGATTATAAAAGTTTTGAATGGAATGCAGGTTACAGAGTAAAACCGTGCTAAACTACTAAATAACAGAGCCCTTTTTACAGGTAATTTTCAAATCCAGAGGGGGTTTTTGTAATGTTCTTCCCTGCCCACCCTGATCTTGTCAGCTTGCAGAGAAGCAGTAACTTACATTACCATACAATAGCTCAGGGTGTTGGAAGGGTTAAGCGGAAAGGAAGATAAAAGCTACTTTGAGCTCACTTTCTTGCCTTGAACTTTGGATGCTGTTGAATATAGCAGTCATCTGTGATCACAGATATCTCAGCAGCTGTATAATGGAAAACTGTAAATGTCCAGATAGGAAATGATCCAGTAATTAGAGGAAACAGTACTGAACTGATGACTTAAAGTCACTTTCGTTCTTAAATCACACAGTTGTAGCTGTTAGACTTTATCCTGTGATCTTTTCTCAGTACCTTGGCAGAGTACTTGAAAACCCTGATAATCAGATTGGCTGAGAGTTAGAAAGGAGAGAAGGATTGGGATTGCTTTTTGTAGCTCTTTGCCAAAGAAACACCTCCTGATCGAGAGGTGTCATTGCTTAAGTAGACTGGAAGGAAGCAAAGGCTGGTCTCTCTCTTTTCTAGATGCCCACCTTTCTTTCTTGGTGTGTGTTGTATTGCAAATAGTAATACAAATGCAAGGGAGGGCTCTAGGGTGGCTTTGCATGTCTGCCACTGAAATCTAAACACTAATCAAAGCTTGAAAAAGAGCTCAGATTTTTAGCTTGGATGGATTTCAGAATTAGAAAAAAGAAATCTATGGCTTACTTACTGGACAAATGGGAAATACGTGTTTAGTTCCTGTGTGTAATACAACCCTAAATGTTGGGGGTTTGTGTGTTTTTTTCTTTCCTTTTTTTTTTTTTTTCCTTCTACTAGAAGAACATTATGAATCATTCAAAAGAGAAATGGATTTGTTTAAAATAAAGTGGGATTTTGAAATTTAGGCTCAGAAGTCATCAGTGAAGGATTTCCTAAAAGTCGTATAAGAGAACTCTGTTTTCAGAAACACAAAAACCCCCTTACCTCTTCTGTCATGTTGAATAGTTGCTTAGTTATCTACATATGTACACACAATATTATCTGCTTCTTCAAAGTACTCGAGTGTGTTTTTATGTATTATGTCTGCTAACCTTCTGCATGTGACTTGGAGACCAAAATAATTACTCACAAATTTGCTTGTTGGCTTGGTCCTAATTATGACTTACATTACTGAAAAATCCCTTGTCACGTCTTCAGATTCTCCCAAGAGATTACTCTTGCTAAAATGTCAAGAGTCCTCGTTATCAGTATTGGATACTGAAAACAGTATAGTGTTAAACAGCCTGATGCATGCTGAAAAAGTGACTGTAACTCATTTTCCCTTCTCTCTGGTGTTAACTCTGTGCTAATGAAATAATGGAACTTCTGGACTCAAGCAATGAAAACATACTTTGCCTCTGAAGCAAATGAGGGGCTGTTTCTCATCCAGCCAGGGCAATTTGATACTTCTAATGCCAAGATGGGGAAGGATGTAATTGATAGCTTTACACAGAGCAACAGGCACAGCTTGCAGAGGGAAAGTGGCGTTTTTGTTGGCTCTGGGACGAGACTTTGAAATCTGGGTCTGTTTATTTCCTTGCCTGTAATACTTAAACAAGTCCCTAACTTGCCTAAGGAACCTGATAGGAACTTGACAGTGTTCTAGGCAACCCAAAGGGAAGAATTTAACCTGTCATCTCAGGGGAATTTTCTCTTTTTCTCCTCCATGGTTAGTACCTAATAGTGTTTCACTCTACCTACTACCCTTTTTCGTTTCTATAGTTCCAGATCTTTTCCTAAGGCAAAAAAGATGCTGCTGAAAATCATATCTTTATGAAGTAGTAGCTATCTACTGTTGTAAGGCTCTTTAATGCCTACTGCTTGTTTTGTTACAGGAGGTGGTTGTTTGCAGCTGAAAGGAGGTAAGTTCTGACTAAGACAAAAAACTGAGGCATAGTGGCTGGGTTTTTTTCAGATGAAGCTTCACCCATACTGTAACGCAATAAGCTTGTCAAAATGTTGGCAGATTTTGTTGAAAGAATAAACGAAAATGATAGTTACTCTTTAGTTATGGATTTACAGGGGATGGTCATCATATACAGATATAATCTTAAAAATACATTTACAGTGATAGTTGGATACTACAGCTCTAAAGCTCTCACAGGTCTCTTCCACTCAAATTAAAGGGAAGAAGCATCATGGTTCTAGAATCCAGGAGGATCTCTGCTGAACTGCAGATTACAATTCAAAACAAAAAGCATGAAATATACTCTTAAAAAAAAATTAAAAGTCTCAATGTCATGAGCAGGAAAAATGCAAGTGTCATTTTACTGACAGATTAAACTGTCCCAGTTTGGAGGGGTCAATGTGCACATAAAGACCAAGAATAAGAATATATCTAGGGGTTTCCTTTGAAACTGCATCCCTTAAGAGTGGATGAATGGAGACCCTATCCTTTCTTGAAGGATTGGAAAATGACGTAGAAAAATGGATTTGCCTGTAAAATACACCACAAATGTTTTGGGCTTTCCAAGAGCAAGTGCTAATTTTTAAAGTCCTGGGATTGTATTTACCAATGATTTGATATAATTACTTGGTTGTATTTAGAATGCAGTGCCCGGACTAGCTTATTTTTTTGTACAAAGATATTTAAATAAAGCCTGTGATTATGATCTGTGCTCTTGATATCTCTAATCTGTCAGAAGGAAAGCAAACAGGAGCTCTGATTTTAAGGTGTGTTTTTGGTGGGTTTTAATTTTTTTTACAATATTTGCTCAGTGGTTGGTATAATCCTGTTTAAAAGGGGTTTTTTTTGTTTATTGGGCATGTTCTGTCTGGCTACCTTTGTTTCATCCGTCATTCATAACTGAGTAACTTAATACTGAAATCAAACAAGTTGGAGTTTCAAACCCAGACAAGGTTTTTTTGTCATCCCATTTTCATTTTGTTTTGTGCAAACAGGTAGTACTTTTGTTGGCTGTTCTGCAGCTAGTGTCACATTGAAAACATTTGAAGCCAGTTTTTGTACAGAGTAAACATTCTGTGATTAGAAGGGCTTAATTAGCTCAGGTGCCTTTACTGCTGGCATATACCTCTTTATCTTGAAAGTAGTGTCCACCAACTAATCCTTTATTTATGTTGAGCTTTGGAATTTCCCTTGAAATGCCTTTTTGGAACCTCTGCCAGTATAAATGGGAAGTGAACAGATTGTCAGGTAAACAGAGCGGTTTTCTGGTAAGCAAATTAATAATACACATGAATGTAAGTTTCTTCCCACTGGTGGCAGGTTGGATGGCTGTGATTAACCTCAGAAAGAGTGCCAGTGATGTGCTTATGCCCATGATATGGTTTGTTACCTTTTGTTGTACCATTTTACAAAGGAATCTTTTTCTTGTGTTTATGCATGGGAGGACTGAATTTGTTAATCAAGTGTGCAAGGCTGTATTTTCAGTGCTCAGAAGAAGGGAATTGTTCAGTGACAATGACTAATTTGCGATAGCAATCGCAATGTGAAATCCTAGTGGGTGCTTGGATCTCGTAGTCTAAAGCAAGCTGATATCACGGCATAGTCTACAATTCAGCATGAACAAAACAGGAGCCTATTTCCATTTTACGATGATGGAACTAACTCAGCTTTACTCCCTTGGCAAAAAAAGGTATCATTTTAGTTTGGTTTTGGTAAATTCTTAGCCCTATTGTGAAATGGCCTTTCTGATTACAGGATTAGAGGTAATCCTAGAGAATCCTGATAGTGATGGCTGAAAAAAGAAATCTGTAAAACCATTGTATTCTGTTTCTCAGGTTTCTGGCTTTATAATAGTATATGATTGCACTGACAACTGGTTAATTGAGAGTATTCCATCATAGGAGGAGAACAAGGAGTATGGCAGATGTTAATGCTTTCTCCTGTCCCATATTGAGAGAAAGGTAGTAGTAGGGAAGTTGAATCAGACAGAAGTAACGAAATCGTAATTTTGGCTTAGCTATAATCTGCATGGTAAAAGAAGCTTGTTAGACATCATACCTGAAAAAACTGCCTTTGTATTCTTTTTTTTCTACCCAAGAGCCAGATAGTTTGCCATTTCAGATTATGTTATGGTGTAGGCCTTCCCTACAAGGAGAAAATAAATTCTGATCTGTTTTGAGTTTGTGTTGTTTGCGTTTTTGTTACTCTCATTCAAGATACTGCAGAAATAGCCATGTTGCTATTAGTGTTATAATAGAGTAAACTGGACTGGACTAAGATGATATATCTCCCTGGTGCAATCGAGGGTGTTTGCCTCTCTTTTTTCTCTAATACCCCCTGTATTAAGGCTCTGAAGGAAGGATTATGTATGCCTATAGTTGAAGACTTTTTTGAGCTTTAGGGGGAGTTAGTGGGAATGGACCCTCAATCAGGTGTCATGGCTTTGGGCACAGGTGTTTGAATTGAAAGTGATCACCCAGGCTCCAGCTGGCAGAAGAGTGCAAGAAGAATGCTGGTTTAGACCCAATAAAAGCTAGTGCTCATGAATATGTTATTTCTGATGCAAGTTTAACATGTAATAGTACAGAATATGCCTGCTCAGAGGCATTTAACTCAGAATTCAGGGTTGACTTGTACAGATCAAAGGGGGAACTCAACCAAAAGACTCATTCAGCTTTTGAGAGATCAACTTTTAAAGTTTTTTTTATTATTATTATTTTTACTTTTTTTTTGAATGTAACAATCTGCACATCTGAATGTAGTGCTGATCGATCCTTCTGGTAAGATTTAAGAGTGAACCAATTCCAGGGAAAAATTGAAAGCATAATAGCTTTTGGTGTCCAGTCTCTTGTGGAATGGAGTCAGATTTTTTTTTTTTTTATCAGAGAAAGGGTCATAACCTCATCAAGCATCCCTCCCTTCCTCATGACTCCCCAAAGGTGCAGTACTCTTAATTGCTTTTGGCAGATAAAAGCTATGAGGAAGTCGGGGAATATGTTTTTATTTTATGTTACTGTCATTAGTCTGAACTAGTTCTTAATCTAAGATTACAAAGGCATTGTTTATAAGGATATATCTGCTGCAGTTTCTGTTTGTTTCTACTCCTCTAGGTTATATAAGGCAAACAGTAACAGACCTTAGATCCGTAACTTACTGAAAACTGAAAATGTTGCAAATGCTTAAAATTCAACACTTGCCTCTTTTTTTACAAAATCATTGAGCTTCTCTGCACATTAGCCTAATATAATGGCTCTATCTATAGTCCATATGCAACACCAACTATTTTTAATATATTTATACTTGCTAGGTCTATGTCAGAAGAAATCATGAGGTGCCATGAGGTGTTCCTAATCAATATAGCAAATGAACTGGAATGCAAAGCCTTGTTTAGCATTTGATCCTATTTTTGTGAAAAGGCTTCTAAATCATACTGTCAAGGCAGCAAATAATCTATATTGTATGCTTATATTCTATATCTAGTCTAGATTGACAGTATATGTTTAATTTGGCATTAAATATAATCCACTAGTGATGGTGGGGACTTGATGGTCCCATGGCTGTTCCTCCTTTAAGCTGAGTAATGTTAAGAGAGATGGTAGCCCTTCTGCTGCTACATTTGCACCAGGATGTTGTCAGTGCCTGCTCAGAAGTCCATTGCTAAGATGGTCATATAACTGTATGTCTATAAGTGCTGCCTTTAATGTATTGGTCTCTGGCCTTTCAGTTTGTTTTAGGGACTCCCTTTTGTATTTTTACTCTAACATTACTCTGTAAAAATGCATATTTACAAACAGAACTAACATTTCTTTGTAGGATAATACACTCCAAAACAGAGCTATGATATTGTCACAGTCTAGGTAGGTTGTGTAATTATGATAAAAGGGTTTTTAATTAAAAAAAAAAAAAAAAAAAAAAAGAGAGAGTAGAAATGCTTTGAGTGAATTCATGGACATATAACTTCTAAGTGAGGTATGTTTAATATTTAAGTGAGGAACTCTGCTTAAGAAGAAAAGTGAGATTGCTCTGACCTTCATTCTTTGCTCAGAACAACAAAGTTAAGCATATGTGATAAAGATAAAAGTGCATATTGCTGTTTGGTGAATTGGGGCCACTATTAGTATTTGAATGTGGCCAAAGCCAAGCCTGTAAAAATGGGAAACCTGGAATCGGATCAGGTATTACCTGACAGAGGTGGTTTCCTTTTTGATACATGCAGATGAAAATCAAACCCTGCTTTCTCAAAATTCTTCATGTGTATTAGAAAGGTGCATGAAATATGTCAAATAACTTCATTTTTGAACAAGTGTAATAGAAAAATTCCAAATTCTGGGTTGCTGATTACAGTAATGAACAAATCTGTTTCTGGTCATACAAAAGAGCTGAAAAAACAAATACCGTATTTACTCGTGAATTTTTGTTCAGGAGGATGTAGCTCATTTGCTTAGTGCTGCCTGAGGGAGGGAGCTGGAAGATGATTAAATTAGTTTTCTGTTTCTTTGTTCAGGGGCTGCAAGTGTTATCATTAGGTCGAGTTTATTTTTCTTTTTTGATCAAAGTTAGGTGCAGAGCTGCAAAGTTAAAAATTGCTACACTGACAGTGAGAAACAAGCTGCTTCCTTGGCTCCTTCCTCTTTGCTCTCCCATCTCCTTTCTCCCCCATCCAGCCCTAAAACCTTCAATAATTACTTTGATGATTGAAATTATGGAAATGTTCCCAGCGGTCCAGACCTGCCAGGACTAATTAAATCTCAGGATTTGTCAGCCTTTTCAATTTAAAATTGAGCTTTGTAAAGCCTATCTAAAGACATGATTTTCTTATCTTAAGGGGCCCTGACTCACTTCATACTTTAATATGATTTCTAGGGAGTAAACATACTTTATCTTTAATTCACAGAGCTGAAGTTTAAAAAGAACTAATGAAAACCTTCATTAGTTAGTCTTTTTCCATTTGCAGCTTCCTTGTTGCAAAATATGGTCAGAACACATGAAAGAAGGGACAGGTGGTTTCCCTGAAGCTTAAATGAACAGGGTGCTGGCCCCCACCCATGAAGTATTTTACTTAGGTTTGTGGGGTGTATTTTATTAAATGCTGGGAAGCATTAGCTGCTGATGTTGATAACTGCTGAAGTTAGCTTCTGGAAAATACAGTGAACTTTCTTTTGAGTTTACTGCTTGGCATGCACATAGCTGTTTGACAAACACTGATGGAGCATTGAATTGTAGTTGTTATTCAGCTTAGCACTCTTTCAGTGTATGGGTTGGCCTCCAATACAGCTGGAATTTATCTCTCAGTGCTAGTATAATTTCAAGAATATTTTGACTCTGTGAACACTTTACTGAGGTATGCATTGTACTACTGATAATATGAGCCAGCGATAGTGATCAATAATAGGTGTTTTAGAATATGTGGTAATTGCACATCTGGTGTGCTCTGCCCTTGGAGCAGTTAATTGATTCTTCTAGGACCTAAACTCTTGTACTCTTTAAGGGCTGGAATTGACTTGCTTAAATGTCAGTACTGGTTCCTTATTATGCAGGGTGCTCTACTCTTTTCTTACCTACTAACATTATATATGTGTGAAACTGACCTCATGCAATTAGCTTGAATGTGGCTTTGCTAGCAAGTGGTACCATATACCATTGGGAGCTCCTCAGTTAATTTAGATCTCATTTTTGTTACAGACTCAACTCTTTGCTGGAGATTTAGGCTCATACTTAAATGTATCTGTTCAAAATAATCTTAGGAAAAAAGAAAAAATACTCTTTCTTTATTACATAGCTGCATGGCAGTAGTGTTTTCTCTCTTTTCCTGTTGTTTCCGCTCTTTCTAAAGATTTGCAAGCTTTCAGTTTTGGATTAGGAAAAAGTAGTACCTAAAAAAATTAATAATTAAAACCCCCAAAACAAACAAAATGGAAAACAACTCTCTGTACCTCCGTAATTGTGTTTGAAGAGAAGAAAATTTAGTATTCATGCACACTATGGAAAAGAAGTTAGGCTGATACATTTTACTCTATTTTCAGTAAAGAGATGTCCACTGTGGCTTTGGTGTTGCTTAGTAACTTCAGTAATTCAAACATGTGCCTAGAAGAGAGAATAAAGAAAAAGATGTTGTATATGTAAATATGTGCATTTCAGAAGTTTGAAAAGGTTTTGGTTTTGTCCTAAGTTATTATAATTAATTTAATATACAACTAATTTATTTTCTTTTGACAGAAAATAGAATTTTTCTTCCCGTATCTCTAGCCAGATTATGTGGGTCTAGGCTGGTGATGCAGTATATGTGTGTGGTGGGGATGTTACTGTTTTAAGAAAGTCTTTTCCGCCAGTCTCTTCTGCAGTCTGTACAAGGAGTTTGAGTCCTAAACATGGTGCGAATTTTTCATGCAGCATTTGCCAGACAGCTTATGGAAAGCAATCCTGGAGGACTCCCAAACTTAAATAACTGAAAGATACTGCTTGCTGTGCCTGCAGTTCTCTGGAAGTGGAATGTAAAACTGGCAGTGGAATAAACGCACTCCCCAAGGAGGCTGAAGATGCTGCAGAGCAGCAGACAGGGAAAAAGAACTTTCCCGAAAGACCGAAAGAAGTTTTTTCTTTTTTTTTTTTTAGCCTTATTCCTCTTTGAGACCTGCAGTGATGGCATCAAAACTGCGGTTTTTAAAATTGGAATGACAGGATGGCTCTTAGCCACTCATTAATCCTGCGCTGAAGGTCTCCAGGAGAGTAACCAGTTACTCAGCTTCACAAGTGCACAAGTAATCACGGCGAGGTGGGGTGGAGTGGGGGGCTCACTCTGCAAGTATGTTTCTGGACAATAACATTTCTAGGATATTTGAGAACCACAGTACCTAATTATCTGCTATTTGTTGGCTAAATTGAGCAGTTTGGTGTATATAGAGTTATGCTTCCAGAGAAAATGAATCTGCATGTGCTATAGGAGGAGTTTTTTGGGGTAAGCTTTGCCTTTTTTTTCCACCTTTTCCATCTTTGGCTTTTGCCTGCTTTCTCCAAAAGTTTTCATCAATACTTAGAGTTCTTATAAGATCTTAAAAACAGAATCTTTTCTAAAAATTCTGATAATGCTGTTCTGTAAAACCACATATGGCATTTTTTGTTAATCTTTTTTTTTCATGTATCAGATATATAATGTAATGCAATAAGCACTGAGTGTTGAATCATTTAAAACAGAAAATTTATTGTGATATTTCATTTAATTTCTAAGGTAATTTAATTTCCATGAATAAGGTAGCAAGAAAAATGACTAATAGTGGCACCTTGTATTTTCATGACAAAATTTTCAGAGGAGAGTCTTTTCGGAGCTGGTCATTGAGTCCAGCACTGCTGGAATGACCAGTCACTGTGGCCATTGAAGCTTGTCCATCTCTGTACGCATGTGTTCTGTCATCTCAGTCAAGTACCTGAATGTCTTTAATTCACTATCTGAGTGACAAATGTTAAATGCTGTGGGGCTGATTTGATCGTCTTGGCAATTGCATTTTGTTTGGGTTGACGTAGCTGTATAAGAATGAAAGGCTGTGTTACAACACTAAATATGTTATTTCTGGATATTTCATTTACCATTTCTCTTTGAGATGGGGGAAAAGAAGCATAAGATGTAGAGAGAAACTGCAGACTCTGAATGTTTCAGAGATGCTTTATGATGTGTTCATACATAAACCATAGAAGTGCAAATTCTTTTTTATTTTGGGTGTCAGCATAATATCCTATTCCTGTCACTGCTAATGTTGTTTTATCTCTAGAGATTGATTTGCAGAAGTGTGGTGCACAGACACATGTGAAAGCACAAGTAGTTGTTTTCTTTAGTTAAAGGTCAAGGAGATTATGGTCTCACACATCATTCTAGTTTCCTTTTGTAATTGGAAGATTTGCTCTCTTTGAAAGTTGATAGCTATAGAAAAAAAGTTACTGATTAATTTTACTAAATCCTTTCCAAAAGCATTTTTCCTTTAGCTTGCTGGCTTTCAGGGAAAACCAAGTTCAACACTTTACCTTACTGTGGTTCAAAATAAGTCACTTGTCTGTCTTGGCCTCCATGTAAGTACTCTACAGAGGATGGATTGAAGTGAAGCTGTACTTGTTGTGGGAGAGTGTGGGATGAAAGGAAAAGTATACATTTAACACTGCCCAAAGGAACTAGCCCAAATGAGATAGGAAATCCCAAAATGTACATCTGAAGTCACTGAGGCTTACTGCAACTCAGTTTTGTTTGAATCAGCTGACATGAAGTGATGTTGATCCAGAAATTAATGTGCCATGTGTGCCTTTCTTCACACACACCCCACACACACGTGTTGTGAGATTTCTTAATTCCAGTTTAATCAATGAGACTGCAGGCCTCAAGCTGAAGTCTGTATTTAAATGAGGATATAAAGAGGATATGGTCTGTCAGTCTGCCTGTCTGTCATCAGGTTCTTATGCTTTTTAATAACCCACAACACCTCCTCAGAGGTCCTTTGACATGTAAGGGCCCAGGCATGTTTTCTAGTTGAACCTGCAAAAAACATCTGTCCAGTCTTTGGGACAGCTCAGCCTGGTGGTTTTTCTGCAGCTCCAGAGTGCAGGCACCTTTGTTCTCCCAGAGGTTTGCAAACACTGGTGTGGTGACAGAGGGGATGACCCTTCTCCCCCTGTAGCCCCTGGGCCAGGCACTCTGGCCACTCCCTCCTTGTGCAGGAACAGTGGTGCAGCTGCCCAGCTTGAGCAGAAGCCTGGTGCAGGTGAAAAGACAGCTGGGTGCCCACAGGACGATTACTGCTGGAGCAAGCTCTTAGTGGGCTTCAGGGCATGTGATCCAGGGTGAGAGGAGAGCGGGAAGCCCACCAGTGACTCCCTCAGAGTGCTCTGAGACAGAACTTGTCTGAAAATTAAGATCATAAATATATTTTTATTACTATTCTGTCCTTATATTAGCATTTAATCCTCTTGCAAGGATTTTAATTAACATATGAACCAGATAACTGTTATATTACAGCCTGTCAAAAGAGTAAGACAATATTTAAAGACTATTTATTAAGAAAATATTTTTTTAAACATACATTTTTCCTGTGCCTTTAGAGTACAGACAGAAAAACAGTAGATGGAGAATGCCTTATATTATTGTTCCTTTCAGGAATGAATGTCTTGAATGACAAGAGCAAAACTTTGGGGAGGTATGTTTTACTTGTGTATGGTGTGGATTTTTTTGCAATGCATATAAATATACTTAAATCATGTTCGCTAGCAATGTCAGGATATTTAGTGCATTTCCACAACCGTCTCTGGGTTTTGGGAATAGTCTAGAGAATACATGTCCTGTTACTGTAATCTTGGATAGCTTCTTGTAATTCATTTATTTTTGTAACCTGGGGCTTTCCACTGCACTGAATACTTGCTGACCTTTAATTTCATTTACTGAAGGGTGGGGAAGAAAGAGGAGAAAAGAAAGGCTTTAGGAAATCCTTTTCCCCACCCTGCAAAAGAAGGTAACTTTCTGTTTAAGTCTTGTTTGGGTTTAGAGAATGTAAGCAGAGGAAAAAATACAGATAATTTTGCATCCTTCATAAAAGCTGAGTGTTGAAAGCAAAGTATCAAATATTTAGGAGCATTAAAAATTAGATAGCACCTCTGTAATAGATGGGTATGTGAGATTTACAAAATGTTTGTAGTCCCTGCTGAACAACCTTTATGCAGATACATGATTATTACTAATATGCTCTATTTAATATTTCAATAATGGTCACTTAAACGGAATATTTTTTATAATGGATTTTGCTTTGGATTAATAATGTACACACCAGATCATGAATCTCTTAAGATGCTTTTCTTCCTACTTAGAGATTATCTGGTTTTCCCAAACTTAAAATATTTCTTCACAAAGTTGCTTACTTTTTTGCTAGATTAACTTAATCCACTCTTTTATTTCTATTTTAAATCATTACCAGACATTTGGTATAGTAATACTTTTCTCTTGTGATCTAGAAGGTTGAGTTTGTCAGCTACTTTCATATAGCTGGAGAAAATCTATTTGTTCATTTCTTAACCTTTTGACATGTCTGTTTTTACAAGCCTGGCTGTTTGTGATGGGGGATTGAAGTATAGAGTAACAACTACAGAAGGAAACATCTCTTGTTATGATCAGAGTGTAAACTGAGCCTAATGCAACGAGGAGGGAGTAGGCTTACACAAGGTTTTTGCACGGTACTAAAAAATGACCCTCTTCTCCTGTCATGTGATTGTGTGTTGAAATTTCATGTGGTGTAATAAAAGGTGAATTTTTAAGTTTTATTCACATCTCTTGGACATCTGACTGTGAAATTGACTTGCAAATAGGTTAGATCACTGATTCTCCACTGTAAAAGCAGGCTCAACAAAGTCGCACCTGTATTTTCCTTCTGTTTGTGTGGCGAGTGAGACAGGTCTGAAAAGTCAAGACCATGGAGCCCTGTGTGAAGTTGCTGAGATGCCCTTGCCATTGTAACAAGCAGGAAATGCAGGAGTTCAAAGCATTTGGAAAGGAATCGGTTTACAGGATCTGCACGTTAAGTGTTTTCTGATGGCTGACCCCAGGCTCAGGAGTGTCCCAAGTCACTGGTGCATGTAGGTGCTGAAGAAAGAAGTAGATCTGTCTGTCTTCTGACTTAGAGTATTGTATCTGTCAAATCTTCAAGCTTCAGCAACACAACGCCAGTCCTACTTTTATCACACTTGGAAAGCATAACCATTATATCAAAACTACTTAACCTTGCCTGTGTTTTTCCAGTAAGAGTCAAGGGTTGTAATAGTGACAACAGATCAAGCTTTGTCCTTCTTTCTCAAAATAAGTTGTGTCATCTGCAGACAGATTATTATTATGCATTATTTAGGCCTTATATATATAATACAAAGTTGAAAGATTTTTTCTCTCCTTATGTAATAAAAGAATGTATCTGAATGTATTTCAATACTAAAGGACACCACAGTGATTTACATGTGCTATAAGCATGTGTGAGATAGCTTCTGCACTAAACTTAGGAACAGTTAAGTGTCTATCTAGAGTAGCAAAAGTATCAGAATGGGCATTATCCTGTTCTGGACCGTAGAGGTGCACTGGCTGAGGCTTCTGTTGCCAGTGGGACTGTGCATCTGTAGCAGAGCCAGCTGTGCCCTAGCTCAGGGCTGATGGCAGACACTGCAATATCACCTCTGGGTTATGCAGACAAAACCAGCTTGTCTTCTAAGTACGTAAAACATTATTCTCGTGGGCTACTGATAACTAATTACTAATGAAAAATACAGATTTTTTTCCCATTTTAGTAGGTTGGTTATTTTAGCTTCTGATTTAAATACAATAAATGTTTCTTTAAAACTCACATGGGAAAAGTCCATGGCTAAGCACTTTTGAAATTTGAAAACCTTGACGTGCTGCATGCACATCCCTTCTGTACTGCTTTGGCAAGTCTGAAGGTTTTTTCTTTTCTTTCTTTTTATTTTTCTCCTTAAAATGTATCTATTTCAGGTGAGAGTGTTGAGTTGCATAGTGAATTACCTTTATTTGTACGAAGTATAAGCTGTCACTACCCACACCCATTCATCTCTGTAACAAAGGGGATAAATAAAAGGGGCAAGTGGGAGTGCTAAGCAGGGATTCCTAGCTACATCGCTATGTGCAGAGTAATACTACAGGCTCAAAGCAGAACCACCGGTATCAGTGATATGTTCCTAAACCAACTGCGTTAGTCGGAAAAGAGAAAAGCAAACATAAGAGAACAGAATATCAACACGGGGAAAATGGTGGGCTCCAGTATAACACACTCAGTACATACTGCATAATTGTTTTCCTGTTTGTTAATGGTGATTATCAGGTCTTTTATCTTGAATATGCTTCTTGCCACCTCTAGATGTGATAGTGCTGACACAGTGAAGCTTGAAGTTTGAACTATCCTTTTCATAGTAAATAGAACTTGATAATGAAAAACCCTCATGGTCCCTCCACTAAAAATCTGGGAAATCCCTATGATACATATTTAGCTCCTATCCCTGTATGTCAGTGTTAGTGTGACGGCTAAGAAAATTGATAAAATGGAAGACCACAACTCAGAATCTTACAAATTGGCGGTGGAGACTGGTTAAGAGTATTGAGTGGTTTGGCATTCTGTTCTTGCTTTCCTAGGCTTTCATCCTCTCACATTTCTCCCTGTGCAGTATTCTCCCATTGTAGAGTTATTGGCAGATGCAAAAGTATTATCAATAAATTATCAGCTGTGTCAGATTTTTTTCTTGAATATTCTTCTAACACAGAAAATCCTTTTTTCCCTGGCATGAATGAGTTCTAAATAAATCACATATATAACATATATCGTTATATGTTATATGTAGTAATCAAACTGGGTTAGATTTTGTACAATCCTCTAGCAGATATTTCTAGAAGCAGTTTGTGTCAATGCTGTTCATTGAATGCTAAGAATGATTTTACATTATTACACCTTAAAGGGCAAAGGGCATTACAGATATTGAAGCCTCTTCTTGATAATTTCAGTGAATCTGTGCTGTGCTTACTGGGAGATGCTTTCTACCAGTCTCTGGTAATTTTGCCATTGAAGATCTCTTACCCATAGGGATCCACTGGCAGCTTTTCTTCTCTCCATCAATGTACACTTTCATGTCACAGTTTAGCTGTGGCACTCTTCAGTTTTTGTTGTTGCATTTTTCTGAGTCAAGATTAACTATAACAATTGCCATGCAAAAGGCAGCAATATGACCACAATCAGTTTGTTCTTGCTATGAAGTGTTCAGGCCTTCAGTGCAAGATGCCTTTGTCATTATTTTCAAAGAACTTTGTTGTAATTTCATCAGAAGGGGAATGTTTCTCCCAGATTGTTTTTCTAACCTTCAAAATATTTTGCAATGAATTTATAATTGGCAAGGTCTGTGCATAGTTTAAAGGTTTGAAGTGTTTCAGGTCCATTAGTTTTACATTATAAAGAACATGTATTAATTGAAAAATCATTGGAGTGGAAATTTTAGTATCTTTTGGTGCTCTGCTAAGTGATGCTGATCGATTGCAAAAGGGACTACTTTTACCCTCATGCTACTTGGCCTGGCAAAGAATATAGCCGTTCTTATTGCCTGTGGCATTGAGAGATAAATGCTTTTGGTTACAGAAGTAAGTATAGCTGATTTCATCCGTGGCTCTATATAGAAATTAATGCAAAAGAAGAAAATATGGAGTAAACCCACCATCCTTCTCTTTTGCCGAATAAAGTTACTTGAACTGAATCAGCTTGTGAATAATTTCATCATCTTAATTGTTATGGCTGGTCATCTGTTCGCATTCTCTTACTGTTTTAAATACAAAAACTCCACAAATCTTTTGTCAAAATCTTTGTTGAGGAAACACTTCAATAGTGACAGAATTTCTATATAAATGTAAAAGTGAATGCTTCTTAATTAAATTCTGCCTACGTGAGTCATACATTTTAGGTAATGCCAAAAGGGGAAGAGTAGGGAATTGCCCAGCTAAATTTCTTTTAACCTGTGCCTCTTTATAATAAAATAATAGTAGTCAGGGTTTCCAAAGAGATGAGGGTTTGAAAAGTGAGCACGCCAGCTAATAGCTGTGGTAACAGGCTAAACGCTATGGAATAATACCAGTGCAGTGGCCTCTCGGTGTGTCTCTGCCCCTTGGAGCTCAATAGTGAATGCACAGCATTGTTTAGCTGTGAAAAGTCTCAGAGTGCTTGGGATGTCAGGGCAGACCGAGGGAAACTGATTCTCAGCTTGTAGCCTCCTTGTCAGAGGGCTGGGAGAAACCCGGGGGCAGTGGGCCACTACTCACGGCTCCTCTGCTCTACCAGCTTTATGCTTGTATGTGGTAGGGGGCCTAGCAGTGTGCCCGTGGGACAGGATGAGAGAGAGGGGAAGGATTTTTTCCCCCGTGATGGGTTTCATGGTTGAATGTTAAGTGAAAGCTTTCCCTGGGGGAAGTTAGAAGGCAACATTTGAATTTAAGGAAAAGCATGGACATAACAGAAGTTATTTCATTGAGGATTTACAGCTTAATGGTCTAAATTTGATCACAGGTTTTGGAAGAAATGTTTAACTGTGGGGGGGGTTTGGATGTTTTTCAAATAAACGAGACTCTAGGTAAGTCATGAGAATGGCTCTTGAGTGAATTACCTTGTAAGTTCCTGTGTGTTTAGGGTATGGATTTGACAGTGCTTTGTTGTTCTCTCTATAAACAGGAACAACAAAAAGAATTGTTTTTTAGCATGGCTTGTTGGGAAAACCCTGCAGTTCCACCACGGAGTTAATACATCCTCCCCTCTTCAGCCCCCACCCTCACTTGTTTTAGACCACAAAATTGGCCTTTGTGGCCAAGTTTCTCCAAGTCCAGGCTGTGTGTTTTGGATTTGAGAATTTGATTTGAATTCTAGCTCTAATATTTTTAAAAGGAAGGATTTGCTACTTCTTTCTCATAGAAAACAAGCAAGTGGAAAACCCAAACAAGGAAAATGATGGGTCTGAATGTCCCTATCTGGAAGAAAGATAAAGTGCGAGGGGAAAAAGCTGAGAAAAATAACTGCTTTAGCTGTACTAACTGGATTTAAATAGGAGTCTAAGTTTCTGTTTTCCCTGTCTCTGATCTAAACACTGAGAAGATTGATCTGAGTTGTTTACTGAATACCAACGGGTTTAGATGTTGTTTATTGTAGTTAACAAGAACTCTGAAAACTAGCCAATATAGAAGTGCTTGAAGGCTGCAAAAGAGAAGTAAAATGGTACTGACTATAAAAGTCAGAAAAGCAGAAGGATGGTAGCAGACAGTTGTTATCTGATGTCTTTTCATGAATGTTTTATATTTCAGCTATCTTGCTGTGAACCACAAAGTGGTACATTTTTAAGAGGTTTCTTGCCCCTCTCTTGTTTGCATTTGTCAGGGTTTTTTCCCTCCAGATTGACAAAAGATTGCATAGTAACTCCAATGGTCAGAAGAAATCTGAAGATCCCTCTTTTTACTAACTTTCTTTGTATGGTGCTACATGTGTATAAAATTCAATTAATATATCTCTGAGTAGGAATGTTAGAGTATTTTAATACTTTTAAGCCTATAAGATTATTTTTCTGAAGCTGTTGGTAAAGAAGGCACAGGGACTCTGCAATATATATAGCTTTAATAAAATGACTATCTGGTTAAAATTAAGCTTTTTATTGCTCTGATAAGAAAGTACAGAGAAAGGCTTATGACTCAGGAAGTCAGTCGCTGTGAATTATGCACCAAATGTTCTCTGTAACCAAGTCTAGGCCTCTAATCTGTTTGCTTCTTGCCATGTGGCTTCTGAAGTGTGATTGTTGTCACAGTTAATCTTGAATTCTGATATGTCAATAAATGTTGCAGTTATTAATACCATCTGCATATGGGTACAGAGGCTGCACTGCTCTGTACGCTGACATTGCAGAGGTATCAATCTCAATTCACGCTTTGCTTCTTGTGTACAAAAACTCTAAGGAAAGTATTGCTTGTTGGGAGAGGAATTTTGCTCTCAATGGTTTGTCCTTGTGAAATAACAGCAAAGAAGTAGTAAGAAGCAGTTTAGATACAGCAGAAGGGCCTTAAAGCAACTTGGAAAGCATTGTGAAGACACTTCGTCATCACAAATATAGATCTGTTGGAGTGGCTTTCATGGACATGCCTGAAAACTGACAAGGCAGGGAAGGGAAGGGAATGACAAGGAAGGGAAGTTTCATTTTCATGTGGCACTGTATTTTCTCTGTACTGTAGCAGACTAAGAACATTGAGAGGAAGGGCATAAAACATGATGCCCATACTTTAAAGTACAGATGTTCCACCTAAGCTCCAAGGGGCGATTTGGAAAGACCAGATCAAGGTAAATGGCCATCTTGATGTGATAGGGTCATCAGTAGAAAGTAAAAAATGAAGATTTCGGGTGGCTGCATTTTTAAGGATCTGTTGTTTGTGGCAGCAACAAGACGCCTTTGATTTTTCTGCTGTGACCAGTCATTTCGCTGCCATTTGGCAATCTCAGTTGTCTTGACCTTATTTATGTAAAATTCCATACTTAGCTGTAGAAGCAGTATAGTGAGAAGACATTGTGCACGTTCAACTCTTTTGAACTTGAACATCTGCTTGGTTCCTTTTTATTTCTTTTCATTTAAAGGTTTGTGAGATGTCAAAATGCTGATTATAATGTTTTGTAAAAATCCGTTGCAGTCATTTATTAAATCCAGAGTTCTTTTTCTGTCATTGCATATGTTCCTGTTGAACTGGGGTTTTGAAAGAGCTCATGGCTTAATATTGTAATGCCACCTTGAAAATAAGACCTAATGTTCCCTTTGAGGAAGGTCAGCTTTAGAAAACAAATGATTTGAAATGCCAGAGCCAGTCTGTGGTGCAGCCAGACCACCACTATGTCTTAGTTCCAACCTGTGTAGAATTTAAGGATTCTTCTCCCCAAGATGTAAACATAAATACTGCTTTCTGCAACTTATATTTTTATTCAAGAGAGGAAACACAGAAGTAAGTTTTCATCTTACTGTAAATGTGAACATCTGTTAGGAGGAGCCTGCTGTTACTATTTCAGTTCTGTTTCAGAATTTTGATTGCTAAACTTCCCGAGGTACAGAGGAGATTCCAGTTAGTGTCTTTAGTTCAAAACCAAATGGGAGAGATCATTTAGCTGTATTTAAAGAAAAACATCAATTATTTAAGGCTTCTGAAACTCACTTCTATTTGGCATGTAACAGCATCAGCTATTTCAGAGAACTGGCTTTTACAGAATGTGTTTTGTTTCATGCAGGATTTTCACTGGAAAGATTTGTAAGTCAAGAGAAAGTTCAGTGGCAGAAGCAAACAACAGACTGTTAAAATGAGTTTAAAAGAATTAATCTGTGTGTGCTAGATACTGTACTTACAAGTTGTTGTGAAATTGAAAGAGATGGAGTTGTAAAAGGATGTCTTCTTTAGGGTCACACAATTAAATTTTTCATTGGAACTAGCAAGAATGATTTATAGCTGCTACATTTCCTTCTTCTCGAACTGTGTCTCACTCTCTAAAGTTTATTTTGCCTACTTTACAGTTGGAGACAGTTAACATTTTTTAGTCTTAAAAACCTCCCAATGTTCTTGGTAAAGCAACAAATGTTGTGTGCTATATTGGCTGCCTAGCCAAGACCTCCCATGTGCTTGTGCTGCAGTGAGCTCTGAAAAGTTGTAAACTTCAGCAGCAACTTTAGGTTGCTTAGATGAAGTTGAAGACAGTAGTGTGGTACATGTTGGCCTGACAGGACATTTGCTCAGAGCAGAAGATTAGTCCAGGAAGAACTGGAAACTAGACCTGGTGTCCAAGCGGTGTTACAGAGATGTAGTATAGCATGGAAAGTCACTAGGAAGGTGCCAGCAGCAAGGCCTGATCCTATGTGGCACTGAGTGGAAGGAAGGTTACATGGGATTTTCATTCTGGCACTCAAGCTTGAGTGTACTTTAGTACTTTCACTTTTTTACTTTTAGTACTAAAACATTCAAGCAGCAACATGTTTAACAGTAACTTTTTAAGCTTCTTCACTAAATGCCAGTATAGGCAGAGAAGAAAAGGATGTAAAAACTTTGATTGCTTGTCATCTAGGGTATTACTCCTCCCTGTGAATTCATATCTACAAGTCTTCACTGAATTTTCATTTCCTCTGATTTAGAAAAGAATTGAACTGTGCCTTTAAAAAATTCTTTTCAAATATGAGAGAAACAAGCCTTCAAAATTCACAAGGAGATGGAAAACAATTCTTTTAAAAGGCCTATAAACGAAGGATTGGATCCATATGCTCTGTTTGTGTTGTAGTACATCAGCAGCATGTGATGGCTTGTTCCTTTTGTTAGGTGTCTCTGCAGTACTGCACACAGATTAAATAGCTACTGCATTGCAGAGAGTTATTAATACATTACATTGCACTTCCAGGGAAGATGTCAGTTTGTCCTTTAGCCTGAAAGAACTTTGTGGTTGAGTTATGGGTGATTTTTAAAATTTTGCTGAGGATAACTTACTTTTTTAGTAAATCCTTAGCCAGCTGGGAACTATATAATAACATCACTTTTAACCCCGATAAACTTCACTTATTGTTCAACTTTAGAAAAATCAAAGCCTTGTTCCAAAATAAAAACAGGTCACCCTTCTCAAATCCTAATCCTGATACACTAAAAATGTGGTCTTATGCCACTGTGCATACAATAGAAGAAAGCAGAAGATGGGGCAGAGAAAGGTATGCAACTCCCAAAATATAATGCAGATAGGCAAGATGCATGAAATACCAAAGAATGAGAAGTAGGGCCAACCCTTTTTTTTTTTTTTCTGGCACATCTGTGTACTGTTTCATTTGTGATGCACATTATTAACAGGAGGCTTTTTGGTTTTCAGTTTTCTGCCCTGGCAGCTCAGTGCTGTGCATGTTTAAAGTGATAGAGGTTGAGGGGTTGTTCCTGGGGAAATTCTTATGTGTGGGGAAAACTTCTGCTGGCTTACACGTGGGGTGGAAGGGACAGCTAAGGTCAGGTGTGGGTGTGCAGAGATGAAAGAGCAAGGCAGAGCAAAGTAAGGATCTCAGCTCTGTTTCCCTCTTCACCCACAGGAATGCTCATGAGAGCTCACTGTGCCAGTTCAGACCAGTGGCTGAAGCTCACCCTGCAGTGCTGCAGCCCCTGTTTTTACGCAGCCTGCTGAAAGGCTGGGACACTTCCTGTCACTCTGAGTCTTCAGAGTTCAGGGGCTTTGTCATCATTAAATGAGGAAGATGCTGATATTACTTGTATCTCTTAGGACTCCACAGAATTGACCAAGCAGTGCCCTGTGTCTGCTTGATGCTCTACAGATCTGTCCAGGAATTCATTAAAACCTGAGTTGGAGGTGAAAAAATCTGTAGGCAAGGTGGGCACAAGGTGTGAGGAAGCAAAAGTCCAGATAAATGAATCGTTAGCTCCTGATAGAAATATGTATGCATGTGGAACATAGCAAATGTATGGTAGATTTGCCATATCCTAGTGATTGGAGTGCCTGAGTGCTGCACTGTGTATGTACTGAGAATTTTGGGATGAATGTTGGTCATTCTGTGGCTTTGAGTATGTCCAGGTAGCTCTGTCTAAAATATTTTGCACAGATCTTGGAAAAAGATCTTTTAATGTAAATATGTAAGTATTTAAAAAATCCTCAGAAGCTGCAGGAGAATCCAGAGGATACCAGATAGAGCACATCTCAATGATCTGTGATGTGTCAGCATGGCAGGCTGTAAACACCTGATCTTTTAGCCTGGGTAAAAGGAACTTTCACCCCAGGAGCCCTGATTTTCAGATCAAAGTGTTTCACAGCTTTGCCACTGGTCTCAAAGCTATCTTTACTTCCTTTTCTACCTCCAGTTTCCTGCTGAAAGGCGTTGTTCAAGGACTGTGCTCTTTAGGAATATTCTGAATGAAGCCGAGGCCATGTCATGTACAAGGGCAGAGGTAGTGAATTTCAAGTATAATTTTAAAGATAGAATGCCTCTTTGTGGGCTAGGTTTGAGCATGCACCTCTGAGAGCACACCTGGAACATGGTGCCAGCAGCTGGGAACTCTTCTGACTTCTTTTGTTTCCCAGCTTCAAGATGGAAATGCCACCACCCCCTCCGCAGGCAAAGGAGATGTCAGCTTTCTCATGGGTTAGCACCCACCTATATCAGTTTTTCTCTTTTTCTGTTTGTGATCTTTTCTCCTGCTTCTCTTCTCACTGTCTCCTCTCCTTTCTTTCTTTTTTTTCCTTTTCTCCCTTTCACTTGTCTTCATTGTGATTTAGCACAGAGTACTTGATAGCTTGGTTTTCACATTTTCTTCTGAAGTTCATTTCTCTTGCCCTTAATAAAACCTCAAACTGCTGAAGCTTTGCAAGCACTCTGCAAAAACCTGTTCCTGTTTATGTTAGGGCAGAATAAGATACAGAATGATTCTAATTCCCAGGATCATCCTCTTATATTACAAGTTCATGGAAGTTTCTAACATAAACACAGAAATTTCACAATACCAGCAAGTGATTTACTTGCTTTACATACTTATCAATATTGTCTACAAGTCAAGAAGCAAAGCATAACAAATGCTGTAGAAGTGGGGGCTCTGTTTGATGTTTGCACAGTGTTGTGCCTGGAAAAATGGAAGTTAGTGGGTGTTGCTCAGTGTAGTGTGCATTTTAAAGTTACCCACAGTGATGCCCATTGTCCTGTCCCTGAATTGCATGATGTCATATGTCACTTAAAGTGGTGATGCCGAAGACTGTCAGTGCACTGGGAAAAAGGCGATGTGAAAGTTGTGAATCAGGTTTCTGTAAAGCCTTTGTGTTTAGGGTTTTGATAGATAAAAGCTGACTCATGCAATATTTCTGGCGAAGGAGCTGTACAGACTAGTAAGAGCTTCTCATTTTACCTGAGTGCCCAATGAGCTAATTTGGGAACAGCTGAAGTCAGAGCCCGCGCCTCTCCTCTGCCACACAGGTAGGTCGTGGGCTCTTTGGAGAGGATTGAAAAATAAAGAGGACTTGTTCAGCCCGGGTGCGAGGAGCCAGAGACATTCCTCAGTGGTGAGATACTGTCGCAGAGGATTTTCCCTTGCAATAATGTTCTCGGGTATTAGCGTGCTTGGTTGTGACAGAGGCTATTCTGCTTTAAATGCTCCAGGGAGTGGGGGTGGAGGGACAGTAATTGGACTGCTACGAGCACATTAGTTGGTGACTCTTTTCCCTTGCTGTGAGATTTCTAATAAATGGGATTTCTGTTCCTCAAAGTTCAGTTAAAATACCTGGCAGAGTATTGTTTGTGACAGTCCAGCCTAGAGATCTAATCCTGCAAATATTGTAGCTCTCTAGTGTGATTTTTTTCACAGAGTGTGTTAGTTTTAGAACTGATATCATATACAAAATTTAGTGGTTAAAAATCTACTGACCTTCACTTGGACAGTATTCAGAGCAGAAGATACAGAGGAGTGTATTTAAGATCATTTGGGATTGGTAGTGGAAGGATTTTGATCTTTCTCAGTCAGGAAGCTGTAGAGCGTTTTTGTTTCTCAATTCCAGTGTTGCATTTTGAATTTGATACTGAATGTAGACATTGTTCTAAACTAGTTTGCTTAATTGTATCCACACTATGAATGCTTTATTTGAAATATGAAGATATGTCAGGAGAAAAACAGGAAAGCTATTTCTTGTAGTCTCATCACATTTTTTGTAGCTAAACTCCAGAGGATGTGAAGACTGTAATTTCTGGTAATGTTGACTTTGTAGATAACACCTGAGGTGCTCTTTTTCTTGCCAGGAGAAAGGCAACAACAATGCTAATCATGAATATAAATTGACTTGTGAGTTTTTAGTTGTCCAGTATGTCGTAAAATTTCATGCGCAGTAAACAACTTGGGGGAATAAACACCTATATTTAGATAGGACTTGGGGATCTTTAAATCAGTTTTATATTTAAAGGCAAAGCATTTTATCTCTCATTGTATGCTAATGTTCTAGCATAGCCAAATCTGCAGAGATAATGGAAAACCATTTATCATTACCATGAATATAATTACAGGAAGGAGGTTTTTGTTAAAGAGAAGCAAGTGATGGAAGAAGGCTGTGCATTTTTGGTGAGAACTTGTTTATGACTGTGCACTGAAATCCCGAGACATGCCATGGTTGTTTTGCATGTGCCTTCAGTCTTGTAACTAATATTAGAGTTGCCTGTTGGGATGAAACAGCAGTATTTCTTGCCCTTGCATGTCTGTGGAGTAGGGATGTGTCATTGTTCCTGCTGGGGAGCGCTCTGGGGTCGTGCCATGCCAGTGTGCGTGTGAGACGCAGGAGCATGGAGCTTTGCAGGGGCTGGGAAGGGGGACAGAGGAACTGAATTAATGTGAAGGCACAAACAAGAAATGACCTTGTTTGGGGAGTGTGTTTCCTTGTGAGTAGGGACAAGTAGTAATTATCCTCCTTTCAGTGCTGAACTAACAAGTAATTACTGTTATTCCTTAATTAAAGTATGCAAATCAAAGATTTCTTCTTTTTTTTCTCCCCGGATTGAGTTAAATACTGTTATTCACAACTGACAAAAATTCTCAATATTATTTTGGTTCATCCTTGAAAAGGTTCAGTAACCAAAAGAAAACCTGACAAAAAAATCAGTGAACCAGGCCAGACATGGGTCAGGGTATACAAGACTTGCTCAGAGCGTGTGCCTCCACAGGCTCTGGGGGTACCTACGATTTCACACAGTGTTTGCAGCCTGAGTTTTGATGAATGCACCTACCTGCTGGTGCTGCTGCTGAAACTGGGGGATGGGGTGGAGTGAGCTTGTAAATCAGTCCCACAGGGTATGGGGCAAATTACTTGCTTTTTATAGTATGTTTTTATGAAAGACAGAAATTTGTGAGAGGTTACAGGGTTTGCAAAGGCACTAGGTCATTATGATTCACAGAGAGCAATCCTAGGGGAGGCCATTTACTCTCTCTTCACTCTCATTAATTCAGTTGTGAATTTTTCACCAGGCATTTAGTACAGACCTTAGGCAGCTGGTGCAAGAGTGATGTTACCTTGTGGTACAATTGCAGAGTAAAACAACTCTTTAGTGTTCTGAAAAGCCAAATACAGACCCTGACAAGATGAAAGAGGATGGGCATGTGGCTGTGGCAGTCAATTTCATTCAACTGCTGCCTGTCCTGATGCGCTTGTGACTGCAGATATCACCTGAAAACTCTGTTCCAGATTTTAATGGCAAGGGTAATTGTAGAGGTTACTTTCCTACCTAAGTGTTCTAAGATGATCAAGTCCAACTGTTAACCCAATGGTTATGGCAAGTCCAACACTAAACCATGTCACCAAGTGCCACATCTGCATGCCTTTTAAATACCTCCAGAGATGGTGACTCCACTGTTTCCCTGTGTATCCTGTTCCAGTGCTTGACAGCCCTTTTGGTAAAGAAATTATTTCCTAATATGCAATCTAAACCTCCCCTGGTGCAACTTGAGGCTATTTCCTCTTGTTGTATCTTTTGTTATTTGGTAGAAGAAGCCAACCTCCTCCTGGCTATAACTTCCCAAGCCCTAATTTCCATGAGCAGGGTGTTTGGTACAGGACTTGCCAGCTGAGGAAAGGGAACTGCTTTCTGGTTCCATGCCATGCTGAAATCCCCGGTCTGCTGTGCCCTGCCTTTCTTCCAGGTATGGTAGCTGCCTATGTGCCTACCTGCTGCTTCTCGGGAACACTGGGCTTCTGTGCCATCAGAGCGCACCTCGAGAAACTTATTTTACTGGTTGGAGACATAATGGATAAAATTGTAGCAAAACTCTCCACAGAGAAGCCAATGACAATTTACATCCAGCTGGGAAAGGAATAAAAATGAAGTAAAAAGTAACTTTTGAGGTTAATAGTCAGGATGAAGCTTTGAGGACAAAATAGACCAAGTAGCAAATACTTAGTTTGGTGTAATTTATGTAGAAGCACACAGGAATAGCAATTTGTATAAAAAATGGCAAAACTTGAGTCAACCATGTTGCATGCAGTTAATTAGCCATGCCTTGCAGGTGCCTGGGGTTTGCCAATGTTGCTGGGAATAAAGGTGTTAAAGAGCAAGCCCATTTTAATTATTACAGCTAATCCTGTGCTTTTTTAATAAACAATGACCTTGTCATTAAACAAGAAAATAAGTGTTTGGTTTGGTTTTCTAGGACAGGTTAAGATCTCCCAATGCTTCTGGCTACAAGTATGTCCTATGCAAAACTACTTTTAACACTTTTTCTGGCTCCGATGTCATTGACATGAACTGTGTTTTGTTTCTATTTTTTATATTAATGAAAATGTTTGTGAAGCAAATACTATATATTAATGCCTTTGGGTTATTACCTGAGAGGCAGACCAGAAACAGGAAGAAAAGAAAGTGGGGTAATGGAATTTTGGGGAAATCCTTTATTTCCCTCCAAAATGTAGCTAATCAGGTGTTTCTTTGTCATGCAATTTTAGTAAAATACCTTGGAGTAAGCTAGCAGAAGTGTACCCTGTTATCTTGTTTATCTTGTGCATATTTCAAGGGGGGCATTTTGCATTCAGCAGTGTTGTGCTTTCGAACTTGAATGTGAAAAATGATCCAAAGCTGATAACAAAAATAATAAATAATAAAATAATTTCTTATCACAAGTAACAGGAAGGCACACTTTGCTTTCTGTGCCCAGATAGAAACAAGAGAATTTCACTGCATTTTTCTGCTTTATTTTTTTTCCTGTTTTACTGCTTTATATTTTGTTTTGGAATTGGTACTTGATGGGGTTTATTCAAAATGGGTAAGAAAATACACATCTATGCTCCAAAACTAAAAGAACCCGGTACAAAGAAAGATAGATTTTTCAGACTACAAGGTAAAACCAGAGATACAGAGGTGCCGAATTAGGTTTTTCGTCTAATGGCCAATTTTAACCCATGTAATGAGCAAATTACTCAGTGTTAATTCCATGCATCACCTGGAAGGCAATACTTCTCCTTAATAGAAAGCTAATACCATCATCACTGAAATGGCACCAGTAATTACTCACATACAAATGAAATCTTATGCATTCAAGACAGGCCAAATAAATCAAGATATTCTTCTCTGGGATTTTATTTCTGTTTGCTTTGGATTGATTTTGAAAAATGGGAGAGTTGCTTTCAGCTTTGAATGAAATTCTCCCCCTGCTCTGACAGCTGCAGGAGCCGTGTGTCCGGGAGGTTTCTGCTTGTAATTTCATAGCAAGTCTGCCCCAGTTCAAGAAGGGCCACTTTAAAGGCTGGGTGGGTTTGATTTGCAGCTTTATGGTTTCTTTACTGAAACTGTTGTCAAAAGCTGTAATTACTGGTATGAATTTTTGAAAAGTTGTAACTGGACTAAAATAAGGACTAAGCTACCGCTCTGTGGGTAGCTTCAGTACTGTTTTTCTTCATAAATTGTCGCAAGTTTCCCTTTTTCACAGGACAGACATTCTTAAATTCCCCGAGTTTGTGGCAAGATTTTTTGGGGAGGACACTTCTTACTGAAACAAAGCTTTGACTATTGAATTTACCTGCAGCTGCTTTTTCAGATTCTCATGCTGCATCACACACAACTTGACCAGACAAAAATCAGCATTGCATTGTGGACAGTGTCCTACGGGGCATTTTGGCAGCGAAAATAAAGCAGAATTGAAATGCCAACACCAAGACAGACATCTTATTTTGTTGTTGCACTGATTTGAAAAACAGCTTTGGGTCAGTTCAGCAGGGGGTAATATTCTGGCTTGAGCAGAACAGTTTTAGAATTACTTATTTTCCCAGTAGAAAACTGAAATATTTGGCAGAACCTTTTCCTGTGGGGACTCTTTCTTCAGAAACTACATTATTTTCATTGGGAAATCATTCTGCTTGTAGTATTTTTGTACAAGCCACAGAGCTGGTAACCGATAACTGCTTTTACTTTTTTAAGACTGTTGGCTTTACAGGATTCAAAATGAAAGACACTTTCTGGTATCACTGTATTTCTTGAGGTTTCCAAACCTCCCAAACCAGGGTCAGTGCTCACCTGGGAGATTGCAGGGACTGATTCCAGTAAAGTTATGGGGGTCTTTTTGAACCTTAGGGAAAACCTTTTGAGTTCTGTTTTTCTCCTGTGCTGAGCCTGAGAAGTGGATGTGCGAACAACAAGCCCAGCACACTGGCACAAGAAGGATGTGCCAGAGACAGAAGTGTAAGCAGGAGGAATGTGGTGTTGTAGCCCTCACTGGGGGATCCCGACAACTTAAAAAGCATTAGAGTCACAGTGACCCCCAAACCATGTTGATCTGATTGTCTTTTTGTTTAAAGAGAGTTTTGACAGCTTTCTATGCAAAAAACGTTAAAAGTATCTGCTGTCAACTTTTGTGTTATTTGCAGCAGCGACAATAAATCCACTTCTTCTGTTTGTTTGTTTGTTTGTTTAGATGACTTCCACTTACCTCTTGATGTTGTACCAGCTGTGACAGAGGCCCTTGACTCCAAGAAGAAGGGGGAAGATTTGCACAAGGAGCGCAGACCTTTCCGCTACTGTGAAAAAACCACCATGGACCTGTCGGACAGTGACCGTCCTGTCAGCTTTAGTTCCACTTCCTCCTCTGCCTCCTCCAGGGACAGCCACTGCTCCTTTGGAAGCAGAATGACCTTGGTTTCAAACAGCCACTTGGGTTTGTTTAATCAGGATAAAGAAACAGGTGCCATCAAGCTAGAACTGGTCCCAGCCAAGCGATTTTCCAGCAGCAAGACATGCAAAAACTCTGCTGTGGAGCAAGAGGATCCTGAGGAAAGCCTTGAGAAAAGGCCAAGCATGCCAAGGAAAGCAGAACCAAAAGGAGCAAGCAAAAACTGTGCAATGTCCCTGGTCACAGAGCCCACCAGTCCGAAGCTCCTCTATGTAGACAGAGTCGTCCAAGAGATTCTGGAGACAGAGAGGATGTATGTGCAGGATCTAAAAAGCATTGTCAAGGTACGGGACTTGGTTAAAACAGTGTTAACTGTTCCATAATGCTATTTTTTTACATTGTTTGATTTCACAGTGGGACAGATGGACCAGACAATCGAAGCGGCTGGTCTTTATAAATTAGTGTAACTTCATTGTTCTAGTGTGTTTCTAGTTTTTATTTGATTAGATATCTAAGATGTTACTATGTGTTCATGAAGAAATAACAGAAGAAACCATCCTACAGGTGGCAGCAGCAGTGAACAAAGAGTGATAAACTCTTTGCAGTAACAAAACTTGTTTTGTATTTACAAAAAAAGTCAGATTGCTCTGTGTCCTAGAATGTATAGCAAGAAGCAAACAGCAGACACCTTTAACTGCCTCCTTATATGCTTTATCTGAAGGGTCTTAGTGATTTGTCCTGACTCTCCCCAAGTCCTAGTCCTGCAAGTTCTTTCTTGCCCTTTCCCCTGTCCCTTCATACAGCTCACAGCTGCAGTCTGTTCTCTCTCTGTTCTTGGCCTGTAGTACTGAATATGGCATATGTATTTGCTGGAAAATAATGTTGTTTGGCTGCAATATGAAGGAATTATGTTTTCTTTAATACTAATTCTGAATGGGTGTAGCATATGTTAGCAGTAGTAAAGTTTTTATCCAATCCCTAGCCTAGCAGTACTTTTCATTTCCCCTTTCTAGTACAGGGAAAAATGTGGATGAGTTCTTCTGTGGATTTTTCTTTTCACTCTGTACTTATATCTGTGCCATCAGCATCATTCTGCTTGATGTTTTAGAAGGTGACAATTGAATCCCTTGGCTATTGTTTGTAGCCTACATGCTTAACCCACAAAGAAGGGTTTCTTGGGAGGCTCATGCTTAGTGTGCTGTTTGGAGAACTTAGAGCTCCAGGTGGGTGTATGAGGTCATCTGAGACAGGAAATAGCAGCCAGATGAAGACACTCTTGCCACCTGCAGCTCTAACTTGCCTGGTCTACTGTGAAGGCTTTGATAACCCAAATGCACATCGTGATTAAACACCAGTACTTCACTCCTCAAAGTTCTGAGGAAGGTTGCTTTTTCTGCAAAACTTCCTTGGTTTCTGTAGCTGGTGCTGTTTCACTACATTCAACTGTTGCCCAAGTTTCATTTTGGACTGTTTAAGGTTGTCAGATACTGCAGAAGCAACTCAGCTTCTGTGCATAGTAACCACTTGCTAGGCATGACTTCCATGGTTTTGGAAACCTTAGCCCTCACTCATCCCCCTATGCAGTAAACTGTACAAGTTGAGAAACTGAAAACTAGAATTAATATCTTGTAACAGATTTTCCAGTTACAAGCAGGAATACCATAAATGCTTTCTAGAAAATACTTCAAGCATCCCTGCAGTAGATGTAGAGTAAATAAGACAAATGCATCTTTAGTTATGGAAGAACTGAAGGAATTGTGAACCTATGAAATGCCCAAGCCTATTTCCTGCAGCAACTCCTAATGAATCTAGAAAGTTTTGTGAGAAACAAGCCAGCTTATTTGAGACATGGAGTAGCTGGCAGTGGAGCTTTTCTTAGGTAGGTGCTGAGGATCCAAGGGCTTCAAAGGAGCTGCTTTCCAGATGATGAGGACAGTGGGAAACTAGCTGCCTCAGCCTTTGCAGAATGTTCTTCTCTTGGTTTCAGGGGAGGGAGGTGTGACTGGGAGCAAACTTCTTCAGAAGGGCCCATTTTATATGTTTCTCAGGTTTCCTTTCTCCACAAGTTCCCTTAGCAATGCTGCAATAATTCACCCAAGCAAGGTGGGGTTGTGAGAAGATTGGGAGAACTCCACAGAGATCTGTAGGAGTGCTGTAACCTTATAGAGCTTGATCATCTGGGCGTCTGTGATTTGAGGCCATTTAGTTTGGCAGGCAGATAATGGGTGCTGAGCCAAACTAAGATGAAGGGAAGCAGCTTGATTTGTCTTATTTTCTAGATAAACATGGGTCAGATTTGCCAGCTGGTTAGGAAATGGGATGAGAATGGGAAAAGGGGAACTGGAGAGAGGTCAAAGGGCAACTGCTGCCCCAGAAGTGTGTGGGAACTGAACAGATACATGAAGGTGGGAGCTGGTAGAGTAAAGCATAAGCAAGTGAACCAGTGGTAAGTGGAGAGAGAGAAGATAATTAGAGGGAAAACAATGTGAGAAAATGAGGGAAAACCCAGGAACTGGAAAGTACTTTAGAACAAGATTGGTTGCAGCTGGAGCTCTCCAGTGAGTTTTCAGCTGACAGTCAATACAGAACCACTGGCAGGGTCATCTGGCCCAACGTCCCTACTCATGCAGGGTCGTCCTAGAACACATGGCACAGGATTGTGTCCAGATGGTCCGTGAATACCTCTGGTGAGGGAGACTCCACAACCTCTCTGGGCAATCTGTTCCAGTGCTCAGTCATCCTTCCTCATATTCAGGTAGAACTTCCTGTGCATCAGTTTCTGCCTGTTACCTCTCCCCCTAGTGCATGGCACCACAGAGGAGAGCCTAGAAGCATCCTCTTGACACCCTCCCTTCAAATGCTTCATTGACAAGATCCCCTCTGTCACCTCTTCTCCAGGCTGAACAGATGGAGTTCCTTCAGCCTTTCCTTGAAAGAGAGATGCCCCAGTGCCCAAATCATCTTCTTTGCCCTCCACTGGACCCGCTTCAGCAGCTCTGTGTCTCTCTGGTGCTGAAGAGCCCGGAACTGGACACAGCACTCCAGATGTGGCCTCACCAGGGCTGAGAAGAGGGCAGGATCCCTTGACCTGCTGGCAATGCTCTTCCTATGGTACCCCAGGATACCATTGGCTTTCTTGGCCACCAGGGCAAGTTGCTGGCTCATGGACAGCAGGTCCAGCAGGACCCCCAGAAGCTTATGTACACAGTCTGAAAGTAGTAAAGAGGGTTGGTTTTTTTTTTTGTTTCAGGGTGGACTACTTTTGGTAGCAGGAGGGAGAAAGAGAAGGGGGGCAACCCACATATGAAGAGCTAAAAGCTGAAGAGGTGTCAGATTGAGGACAGCATAAGAACAAAAAAGGAAAAATTAATATGTACTGTTTTAATCACCCTCTACCCCCATCTGAGAACTGTCAGTAAAGATCTAGTCTAATGCTTTTTGTCCTCTAGTAGAGGGGATTTGCTGATGCTACATTCTCTGTAGGCAGTGGAAACATACTTGAAAATAATAAGTTCTCACTATTGTTTCCAGGACTTTGAAACAGGTTTCAGAGCTGGAACTGAGAGGATGTCAAAACTCACATCTGTGAACCTATTCTCTATAGTTCTGATATAAAGCAAAGCAAATTTGCCTTTTTCTTCCTTTTGTTTTCTTTTTCTTTGGGTGGGGGTACTATTTGTTTGGCTTTTAGGTTTTTGGGTGGTGGGAACTTTTTTTTTAATTAGTTTCAGTGAGCGGGGGTGTTGTTGGTTTTGTTTCTTTCTCTTGGTCATTTTTTTTTTTTAATATATCCACACTCTTTCCCATTAGCCAGATCATTAATGAATACATAAACCAGGATGGGACCCAGTATTGGCCCCTGGGGGATGCCATGAGCCATTGGCCTTCAATTAGATTTTGTGCCTGTGATCACCACTCTCAGGTCCTGTTGGTTCAGCCAGTTCTCAGTCAAGCTTACTGTCTGCTTATCCAACTCCTACTTCTTCAGCTTGTGTTATGAGGATCTTAAGGTAGTTAAAAGCCCTCCTGAAGTCAAGGTAGACAATATCCACTACTTTCCATTCATCTACCAAGCCAGTCATTTCATAGTTAAAAGGTTATCAGACTGGTCAACTTTCCCTTGGTGAATACCTGATGACTGTTCTTGATTACCCTCTTGTCTTTAGTGTGCCTGGAACTGGTTTCCGGGACTAGCTGTGCACAAATGACCCATTAACATGGATGATGTGAAATTGCATGTAGGATCCTGGTACTAGTCATAACATCAATAGTCAGCTCGTTAAGAGTTCACCTAGCACCATATTTTGGGCAGTGTCCTTTCAACCTATGTTAGCCTTAGAAATGGAGTTGTCATGCCTGAAATAAAATATTGTGGAGGAATGGAACAAAATAGAATTTTGTCCTTTTTTGTGCTTGTATTGACCTAATGCTGTTAGGTCATTGGTAAGTAAATAAATAAAGTAAAAGGTCATAACTTCTGTTGCCCTTTGAATATCTGGGTAATCTTAACAGTGCCAAGTTGGTAGACAGAAGCAGAAATTTACTTCATGGGATGTGGTTAATGTGATTTTTAAATGATCCTGGAGACCTGCTGAGGTTTTCCAGTTTTCTTTTCAACTGCTGACAAGAAGTATTTGGCAGGTTTAGGATGAGTGAGAGGAGGCTGTACAGGTGCTATTTGGCACCCTTTGCTCCAGGATAAGAATGGAAAAGAAACTGCTTTTCTAGCCAGTACAGCCATTTTGCCTGTGACCGGGAAGGACAGTTGGGATAGGATTGTTTTGAGGCAAGCTGTTGTGATTCTTGCACAGGCAAGCGTTACAACAAGGATAGAGTGAACTTTTCCACCATTTGCTATGTTTTATCAGATGATCTGTTAAGGATAATTACAATTTTGAATGAGAGCAGCTTGAAGCTTGTTTTGGGCAAGTTTGCGATGAGAAATTGGATACCTCTGCTTCCTGCTTGTGTCATGCTGACAGGTGTACTGACCAGGGCAGAACTCACTGATGTTTTCCTCTTCAGGACCTAACCTGACTTTTTCAAGTAGTAATGTAGTTAGAACAGACCTAGACTTCAATTACTGAAGTGAATTTTTTTCCCCTGAGTAAAATGCTGTCCCTGAAGTTATAATAAATCTGTGCTTTGCCCTTGCAGTTCATAGGAGTCAAAAGCCCCCATTCATAACATGTATAAATGCTTGTAACTGTAGAAAGACATCCACATTTGTGTTTTACCTTTGCAAAATGGAGGAATTATGCAAATGCACTGTTACAATACTTGCATCTGCATCCCTGTCAGTATAATAATATAAGTAAAAGGTCATTGGTATCTATAGAATAACTCGAAGGGACTAAAATGTGCATTGTCAGTGTGTTTCACATATATTTGATGCAAACAGAGGTTGAGCTTCAGAAATTTTGAACTCCCTCTGAAATCTGGGATACTTAATTTATGTGAATGAATTCCTCCACCCTTCAATTCCAAATGTGTCCTTTTTTTAAATTTATTTTTAAACCATCACCACTGGACTGGTTGAAGTCTTTGTCCTATCTTCTCCCCAGATCTTCCGTCCCTGGCCCCCTCCTTTTATACTTAAGTCTCCTAATTTGAAAAAGTCCAGCTCCCCTCTGTACAGCCTTCTGCCCATGATCTTGCCGCCTATCTGTCCTAAGTTTTCTCTCAGTAAATCCCATCTGTGTCCCATCAGTACATTGTCTCCTTTCTTGACGTGATCTGCTTTTTAGTATTTCTCTTTCTCATGTTCTTCATCTCTGTTGATTCCAGAGCTCTCTCCATAGTTCCCTTGGCAGGCCTGACAACATTTTCATCCCCATTTCTAATTTTTCTGCCCTCTTAAGTTCTGTTAACTTAAGAGGGGTGTCCACCAAGCTTTGTTCCCATTTTGTCCTTCCCATCTTTCTGTAGTATTCCTTTATGTCTCCTCTGCCCTGAAATTGCACAGCATGCTTTTCTATACTGTGTATGGTTTGCAGAAAGTCACTCAAACATAGGAACAATCTTTTCCCTGCTCTTGCCTCAGAGAATCAGATCTGAACCAGATGTTGCTGGCAGTACCTGAGAACGGCAGTTGTGAGTTAAGGCCTTGTGAAGCCTGAGCTGAACCTTGCAAAGGACCATTGCTAAAAGTTCCTATTGAGGATATGTGAATTTTGACGGTTTCTCCTCCCCCCCCACCCCAATATGGTCAAATATAGGGGAATTTACATTAAGGCAGCAAAACGCATACTCTCAGAAACAAAGTCTCCATTATTCTTGAATCTGCTGCTGTCCCTTCCTGAGACATGAGGATATGGTTCATGTCCCTGCTAGTCAGCCTGGGGATGCTTGTCTTCTCAGGGGAAAGGTCACCAAAATTTTTCAACATGAGCAAAAAAAGGGCATTCTTTCTCAAAAAGCCTCGGGGGTATGGATGTGCTGAAATCTCCTAGAACAACTCCTCAAGGGAGGGCAGGTTTCTGGCATGGAAGGCTTCATCTGAGTCATGTCTGTTGAAGCCACATACTCCTTGCAGGGTGGGGGTAAGCCTTGCAAGGGGAAATGTTGGATGTTTGAGGTAGATACATGTTGGGGCACCAGTGATTAAGGGAAACCTTTCTGAGAGGAAGTCAGTGTCGGAATGTTATTGTTCCTGGTTTCCTGTCTCCTGGTGCTGCTGTTAGAGGATGTCTCTAGCTTCTGTGTTTTAAGCAGTTAGTTAAAAAGACAGCTCTGAAGACTGCAGTATGCACATTGTAACTTGTTATGTGGTAGTAAAACCATAGCTGCTTGTGCACTGGGTTTGCTGGATAGTGTATCTCTGAAACTTGATTCTTTGTAGATTCAAAAGCTGGGAATTCCAATATAGCTAAGGCCTCCCATAATGTTTTTATCCACATTATAGTTAATTTCTATATGTGACCTCTTTCTCTATGCCTGCTAACATATGCACCTGAGAAAGATACCTTTGGATTGCTGACATAAATTGCATGTGAAAATTTGGATGAACAATTTAAATTTCCTGAAAAACAAGTATTATTTTTTGCATAAATGTAGTATGATTATGCAACAGTGATAAGTTTAACTGTGATTAATATTTGTTAAATTTTTGAGCTGAACTTCCTCACTGCTTTTCTTTTATCCATGAAGAAAGAGCAGTGTCAAATTATGATTGACCTCCTTAGTGAAAGCTTGGCTTAAAAGCAAGGGAAGATTTCTCCAGTAATACTGAGATATGACAGCTGAAACTGAAGCATCTCAATACATGTCCAAGAGGCCTTCTTGAAGTTTGTGAAGTTTAAACAGAGTTACAGCAATATAAATCAGAGCAGGAAAATGTTCCACTTAAAATATCTGTAATTAATTTGTAAGTAGCTTTATTAGAGAACATTAGTGCTGTGTTTTGTTTCGGAGTTGCTGTTCACAAACCAGGACCAGTGCAGACTGCTGAGAAGTGAGGTAGTTAGGAACACCAGAAGGTAAGTTATCAAACAGGTGTAAGCAGCTATTCTGGCTACCCTTAAAGAAATGCCTAAAGTAAATAAGACTTCTTTCTTCTGATGCACTGGGATAGTTCAGTTTTCCCTGCGGACTTCTTCCTTCCTGTCCTGAGCCATATTAAACATCCTTAAGCAACCTAAAGTAATGGAAGTATACACAAACTGGTTTTTGTGTTTGTGTCTTGAATAGTTTTAGATGCGGTTGTTTCCAGAACTCTGGAATCTTGAACAAAAGTGTTTTGCCAGCTAAATATGCTCTAAACTCCTCATCAGATGTGCCCTTTATTGAAACCTAACAAAAGCAGGAGCAAAAACCAAACTTTGGTTTGCTGGGCAGGATGGGAATGGTTCTGGGTTTTGGAAAAAGAGGTTTTTTAGCTGTACAGAAGGAATATAATGTGTCGTAGACATCCAGAAGTAACCTAATAAACAACTTGTGTGGTGTAAGCATGTGCTTATGCTGCGGCATTAACAGGGAGCTGTTTGTAAACTAATTTCACAGGAGATACACAAAGCCAGCGTTAAATGTACTGATGCCTGGATTTTCTTATCTGCATCACCACTACTTCAGTCTTACTTCTGCTGGCAACATTCATCTATTTCTTTCATTCAGCATGTTCCCAAGTATTTGAAAGATGCTAAATAAAATGTCATTGCTGCCTTCTGTTTCCTTCACCTGTACTTTGCATCCAGTTCTTATCTTACAGCTGCATTGTAGGAACTTGCAGGGACGGAGACTGTCTTTGTCAGGTGACTGCAGAGCTTCCCTGCTTGACTGGGACTGCAAACATTAAGACAGCACAAACCCATAGCTTTGGGTTTGTTTTAAGGTCAGCTCTGTGTTTGGACAGCACAGAAGGGTGAATTACACTGCAGTAATAAATGAGCTGTCTATAAATGTACAGTGAGCCTTTCTTATGCTGTGGGTGGGAGAGAAGCAGCAGGAAGGGCTGTTGTTCCTCCAGGGAGCCACAGAATAGCCGAAAAGCCTGGTTGCTGTTGCTCTTGTCCTCCCTTTTCTGGCATCAGGGCATAAATCATTCAACCATGCTGTCTGCAAGCTCCTACCCACTTGCTGAATGTGAATGAATACAGATAAAAGGATGAAAGTTAATCTTCTGTTCCAGAAAGCTTTATTCTTTTTGGAGCAGGGAGGCAGGGGCAAGATGTAATTTCAATGTGGAGTGTGCCATTTGCAGTGCTGGTGGTGGGCAGAGGACTCCAGAATTGGAACGTCGTTCCTGTGACTGCACTGAGGCGGGAGTGGGAGGTTGTATCCCTGCCTAGGGGGATGTATGGAGCCCTTCTGGAATTCAGGAAGTAACAAAAGAGAGGTCTGTTCACCTCTGCCCTCCATCTTGTTGTTGCTTACTGGCAGTGGATAAGGAGCTCCACAGAACAGAGCAGCAACAGCTCTACGAAAGTTTATGCAGTAGGCAGGAAAACTGTGAGGAAGAGGTCTGAGAGCTAAGAGGCACGGAGAGGAAGTATAGCTTACGCTGCAAAATTTTCAGTAAACTTTACAATGTTTTAATGAGATCATATATTTTTTTGCAGAATGATTAGGATTTTCTGTAAAGAAATTTCAACATGTGGAGGTGCTGTCTTACAGGCAGAGACATTCCTGCATTTCCAGCCAGGCCATAGTTTCTGGAATTTTCTTTGTGTATTATAACCATTTCCATTTTGGTCCATGGAAATATTTGACTACTTTTAAAGTTGTTATATCATTGTTATTAAATATTACTTGTCAGTGAACAGTATTCTAGTAATCCATGACCTTTAAGCCTGAATGCTTAACTAACCACATAGTAGTCTCTCTCTTTTCTGCTCTTACCACTCCTGTAAATTAAGGTGTGGAGGGAGCTGCTGTTTTTCCTGGTTTCATGAGACGACCATTTTGCAAATAAGACACTTTTTAACAGTTTTTCCATGCAAACCACCCACTACTATAAAGTTCCATTTCATTGCTCTTTGTATATTAATAAAAAAACCCATCCATAAATCTCTGGGAATCATGTGGTTACTAAGGTTAAGATAAATGTGTGTTTAGGATGTGTGCAGATTTTCTCCATTTTGCTGGGTTTGCATTTCCATTCTTTGGAAAACAGACTCTTTCAGTTTCCTTTCTTGTGTTTTAAAATAAACATTTCTCTTCTGGAATGTCTCATTTAACTTGTAAGCATATTGAGATCTTTTAAAAAATGTTAACATTCATTTGCCTTACAAATTGGGGAAAGTTGATTTAACAAGGCAAAAGTCTACACCACAAGGCTCAGGTTCTTTTCCTGGGTGATTCATACACTGGAAGGCCAAATATGCCGTAATAATTCTCTACATTTTGTTTGATTATGGTTCAATAAGCTTATAATCAGACCAACTAAACTGTGTTGTGAGAATTAATTTATAGATGTCCTGATGAACTTCATTTTTTTTTAAAATTTATAATTACTGAACACTTCCAGCTGGTACTTTTTTGAATAAGATTGAGATTATTGAATTATGATGATGATTGACACCAATTATGTAGATCTAGAAATCTTTAGAGCACTTCATCTGCCTAGCAGCCTCGAACTATTTGACATTCTAGTTACTGTTAATTATTTTTCATGTGGCTGTTTTCATTACTGTAGCTTATTTCTTCTGTGTTTCGTCTTAACTTTAGAAAGGCATTAGATGAGGGTCTCACATAACTCCTTAATGACATGTCAGTAAACTACTGATAGCATTTGTAATCCCATGATCTCCACCTGTGCTCTGAACTTGCTTCTTACCACACCTCTGAACAGCAGTTTTGAGTGCCAGCTTCTGGGAAAAAAAATCTTTTAGCTGTGATTTGACAGTGGGTGCTGGCTGATAACTGAAGATAAATGTAGGACATGGTTTTAATCAGTGGGTTTCAACTTCAATAAGTTAGTGTGCTGAAGTGTCTAAGTGGGGTTGCACATGAGTTTCTGTTCCCAGTGATTTACCCATAATCATCTTTACAGGTGATGGACCATTTACAGGACTCATCTGCGTACAATCCATGAATCACAGTTTCAGTTTGAGTGCTTTTAATGCATCTCTGTCAAATTACAGTTTGATTTAATTGACAGCCTGCCTTCCAAAGTGTCTTTTTAAGATGGGGGATTTTAACGTGGAATTCCTGCAGCTAAACAAAGGAATATTATTGAAGTTTGACTGTGCTTCATTAGAGCAAAAATTCAGTACAACAAAATAGGCAAAAATCCATGAGAGCAGTCCATCCAGGCAAGCTGACAGTTCTATGCTGGATCATCTTGTGTCAGGTCTTGACGCTCCCTAGAGAGCTTTATAGGTATAGCTTTCCTGCTAATATGGCTCGTGGTGCACAAGAAGAAAGCATGCACTGGGCGAAAAAGGAAAGACATAAGACCTTGGACTGGTGGAGTGGGCATTGTAGGACATGTGCCTATTTCCACCCCAGTCCTAGAAGGGAGCTGTGGGATGGTGTTGGGAATTGATACAGGCATCTTCTGACACTGAGGCAGGGGCAAGAGGATGTGCAGAGCTTGCTTTAAAGGCTCAGGCTCTACAGCAGTGAGAGGAAGCCCACAGCTGCAGGAAGCTGTTCTGCTATCTCCCAGCCATGCATGCTGGCGAGGCAGTTGTCCTTGCCCAGGGCCCCTGTGAATGGATTCAGTGCAACAGAGTGTTGAGGGACCTCTCACTGGAAAAGTTTTTCAGGGCAAATTCTTTAGTTCATTTCCTGAGACTAGCTGTGCTCTGACAGCTTGAAGTCCTGTGACAAGATCTCCTGACTGTTATGTTGTTGACATTGCTGTATGCTAGAAATTTCCAACTTTGTATATGACTGTGCCTGTGCTCATGTCTGCATGGGCACAACTGTTCAAAGGCAGCCTAAACCAAAGAAAGTGTGTGTTTTCAAGGTGCAGGGCATAGTATCAAGGTTCAGGAATTCCCCACTGCTAATTCTGGCTGACACATAACTCCCCCTGTGGCTTTCCATGCATGTGGATAAAGCCAAGGGAATCTACTAGGGGCCACTGCTTCCAGGCCTTAGTAGGTGCAAATGGGACAGTGTTTTAACATCTATAATATAGGTGACAAAGTTGATTATCCAAAATCTGTTCCTCGAGAATAGCTACATAGAAAAAATTACTTTTTTTAAAAAAATACCCTTCTGTAGGAAAAAAATTAAGTTAATACTGTTAACTTTAGCTTATTTACAGATGCCTAACTGCAAAAAATGTAGGGAGATCTCTGTCATGATCACCTTACTCTGCAAGGTTAAACAGTGGAAAGAAAACTTACATGTGCTTCTCTATTTTTAGTCTTTCCTCATACTGTGTTCTCACGAGTGCTCCTGCCATCAATCCTTGCCCTTTCCACACACAGTCAGTCACCAGAGTATCATCTTACTGTGTCACGCTTTATTGCCGCTACCCGCGGGCTGCGTGTGAGCCAGCGGCACGTGTAAATTGGCACTTCTGAGGAAGCTGGCTGGAAGCACAGGTGAGCTCAGTGACATCCTCCACCATCCACCCAGGGCCTGGGGACAGGACTGGTGAGGTGGCCTCCTCCACTCTTCTGCAGGGATATCGGAGAGAAGTCGATCACAAGCTGCATCTAGTGACAGATTGTATAAAGCAGACGGGTTACTTTGGCTGCTCCCGTTTGGAGGGTGGCTGTCTATCAGAGCTGAGAGGTCTTCTCCATGTCCTTTTCCCTTGATGGCAGAGTCACTGCTCTCCTAGCACCTCCCTCGACATGTAGGCATGTCCTTCGAAGCCCACCTGCAAGGCCTGACACACCCATTTCCCACAAGGGCAGAGCTTTGCTGCTGCTGACAAGTGGCAGTCTTACAGGCAAGGTACCAAGGGCTATAAAGCAAATGGAAAAGCAGGGGAGGAAGTACACGGAGCACAGGAACTTTCTGCTCACATTGCTGAAGGGAGCAGAGGAGGCTGTCTCCAGGTCTCTTTTGTCCTCAGAAAAACCCTGGCTTAGGCTGTTGGTCAGTGGCAGGACTATACCATGCCATACTGTGCGTAGCCCCAGGTAGGTGCAGGTCTTTCAGACCTGTCCATGCCTTTGGCCTATGAGAGGGTTTTGCAGCTTCAGAGGTCTTTAAAAAAAAAAAAAACCCACCAAATACCGGTAAAAGCAGAAAGTAGAAAGACATGCTCACAGAAATTTTCTTTTTTATTTTAGTTTCTGGTTTTGCATGTAGAGAATCTGTATGGTGGGCAGTGCAAGCATTTTTTTAAGTTTTAATCAGCCCTAGGAGTCTTATAGCCAAAGGAACCAGAGCAAGAAAGTGAAGTATGCTTAGTTTACAAGTACGCAATTCCTTTGCAGTACACAGCAGTACTTCAAATATTTGAAAATGTTGCAGTGAGCTGCCCTGACCAAAATTCATCATCCTTGCCCACCTGTTGTGTGGATAGCATGCTATTTTTTGAACCACAAGGCTTCAGAGTATGCTGCTATACATGCTGGATAAATTAAAAAATAAAATAAATAATGGGGAAAAAAGAATAGGAAAAAAAGCAGGCAAAAGGTGAATTTGTACATATTATAGTTACCTATGTAATAAGCAGAATAAGCCCTGGGGAGCATTTTGTCGTGCCTATTCTAGAGTACATCTGTTGCCCAACTTTCTTTGTTTGCAAGCGTGTGGCTAGTTTGGGCAGCATGGCTCCAGCTAGCAGGCTACAAATGGCATGTTTTCCTTCTGGCCTGCAGCCTTTTCCTCCAAGTGGTGTGGAAGTAGTGCTTAGGTGGCCAAGGCTGATGAGCTGTTTCAGTGGTTCCTCTTCCGCACTGCCATCTGATTTTGGTCAAACACATCTTTGTTGGGTAGAAGGGAGTTGGGCAAAAATATGGCCATGAGTATGGTATACAGTACCTAGAGTAAAAACTTCTTTACTGGTAGAATAGATCTAGGGAGTATCAGAAAACTGAGGGTCTGACTGATGCTATGGCACTGCTTGGATCTTGTCCTGCTTGATTTAGTATTACCTGTCCCTCCTCTGTCTGCAACATGTCTAGAAGCCACTGAAGTTTTGATAAGTACCTGGTTTGAAATATTTTTACATCAGAAACTGAGGTATTGTGATGTAAGTCCTCTTGAACCAGAGTGTGTTGCTGAAATCCGAGACATATGGCAGCCTTGCTTTCTCCTTGCAGCTTGGTTAGGCATTGGAAGGCAAAGTTTCCTAGTGGGTAGAATTCTTTTTTTCTTCTTTTTTGGTATTGTTATTTAATAAAATTTTCAGTCTTGTGTGCCTACCTCTTGGCAAAGGTGTATCTGTGCAACTAGACTGCTCTTTTAACTATTTTGCTTATCTTTTGTGATATTTTTGTATGCACACTCCTGCCCTGTAAAGGGATTACTAAGAGCTTGTATATAGTATACATGTTTCTTGCAGAGCAGGATAAAAATTGATTCTCCTTTTACAAGACAGTGTGGCTTTTACCCATTTTTTTAGAATTACTATGTTAATATTAGCATTAATATTATCCCTTTTAATGGGTAATTTTAACTTTGCCACAGTAATGGCTGACCTATACTATGGTCTATACAACAATTGATGAAGTTTTTAAAGATAAGTGTGTGTCTATGTTCAAAGGAAAACCTGGGTGGCTAGATGAAAATGTCCCACTAATTTGCACTTGGTTTCTAAAGTTCGGTCATGGAAAACATTAATCAATATGTGAAAATAATTTTGCTCATTTTGTGCTTTTCTCAACAGTTTTCTCACATTTCTAATTCATATAATTTTTTTTTTAGCCTCCGAGGTTAATGTTTTCATAATTTTATTTCTCTAGAGATCTTTTTTTTGTGGTTGTGGGGGAGGAGGCAGTAGTCAGGATATGCAGCTTCTCGCAGACATTCCTTCTGATGGATTTGGCATGATGAAAGACAAGTGGGGAGAACATCAAACCCAGCAAGGAAGGTAGGGCAGTCTGGCAAGACTCTTCTAGTTTTTGGAGAGTTTCAAGGAAAAGGGAGGGGAACATTGTGTAATACCGTGAGAGCAAACCATGGTCCATAAATCAGTCTAAGGAGACTGACATTTGTGAGGGGTTTTTTTTCTCCTATTAAAGTAAGCTAAATGTTTATACCATAACTGCAGAGAAGCAATAAAAGGCAAAGGTTATAAACAAATCGTTCTGTGCCGACAGAGGGTTCATAGATGCTGACAAGAAACAAATAAAGTGAATAAGGCCGGTACTCTGTTCTGATAAATTTCATTGATTTCTTCGCCATGTCATTACGTTTGTAGCCTGCCCTGTTATCTTGTAGCTCCAAACCTTTAATTATGGCTCTAGATGATAACAGCTGTTGATACATGGCAGTGACTACCATGGGGGTAAAGTACCATTTGCTAAGAAATAATTAGGAAAACCCCCACATCTAGGTAGCTTTGATCTGCCTGTGGTGTTGTCCTTGCAGAGGACATTATATGCCAATACTGCATCTGTTTCCTGGATGAGTTCATGAAACCTTTATGAGAGCACACGTGTGCTATAAAGCAGTGTAATCAGACAGGTCTCACTGGCTGAGCCAGTGCAAGCAGTGTGCTGCTGTGCTGGGCCTGGTCTTCTGACACCACTGTGTTAAGACTGGCCAGTGTCCACCTTTTTCACAAAAACATGGATACCAGGAGTTTTTTGCTGCTGTGACTACCCTACTGTCAGTACCACACCAGGCAGTTTGTGTCTACTGCAGGTATCCACTCATACCACCCCAACAGCAACGTAAACATGTCTGTAGTCTCAAGTCAGCAATATTGATAAAGATAGAAAGCTAAACCAGGAAAGCAGTCCTGGAACTGTGTCTTTTCCTAGCAGTATGAGGTGAGGAATAAGGTAGCTCTGAATCCCAAGTGCTTTGAGCAAATAACCATCTCTCCTTACCCTAGGTAAGCACAAATCCAGCCATTTGTTTCTGGTTTGTTTCTGATCTGAGGCTGGATGGAGAAGGAGGCCTGAAGCACAGTCTGAAGGAACTTTTAGCAAGAAAGAGAACAGTCTGTGGGTGTGTGGTGTATATAAGCTGATACTGGCATATGTTACAGGAGTGCAGGAAAACTGCCAAAGCACCTGCAGGCTGCTGCTTGGCAGCAACATTAGATAGGTTCCCTCTTTCTTACTAATAATTGGTAAAAGACTGAGAATACTATGTATATGTGGAGGAAAATCGGGATAAGAGGATAAAAGGAGCAAAAACCAGGTCATGCATATAACCCTGTCTACACTACTTGAAATAATTGTGGACTGTTTGTTATTTTGAAGAAACTCAAGCTCCAGCTATGCTGAGATGAATGAATTGGAAAGTAACTCCTCTTTATTCATTAACTGTGCTGTATGGAGTTACTTATTTTAAGATTGCCGTTCCTCTGCAGCCTAACCTTGTCATATCAGCTCAGGGTGCTGCAGTGTCCCTGCAGTGCTAAAAATATTTTCAGAGGATTGCAGTTCCACGGGAGCTTTTCTTTGCTCTGCTTTTATGTGATGAAGATGTCTATTTGTGGTCAGAAACGATTATTTGTTTAATACTATTACTGGAGTAGCCCTGTAGCCCTGAATATATCATCTACTTCTGCCTTTGACCTAGTGTACTGCTTGCTTCAGTCCTGTCTGCCTCACCGTCCTGAACATTTTTACTCTTCAGCAGCTTCTGAGTATAAATAAAAAGCTGAAGACAAGTTCAGGGAGCCTGTGGATGTGATTCCAAAGACTTCCTACACAAAAATCTTTCAAGGACAGGTGTGGGCTCTGAGGCTGCTGTCAGCCAGGAGGGTAGATAGAGTGAGGTTGGATACTATCACAGGAGAGATGACATGACTCTCCAGGGACCTGCCTACTGCCACTCCTTGCTCTTCTTAAAGACACTGAGGTTACCTTAGAATAGACTGACTTGCTTTCCCCTGAGGGAAAAACTCTGAGTTTTGGGGTTGATGAGGGATACCTTTAACTGGAGGTGATGAAAAAGTCTTGATAGGGAGAGGGGATAGGAAATTCTGCTGATACCTGAACCTGAATCTTGGTTACACCTATGACCTTGCTGACACTATATCAGCTGGACAGAAGGATATGGGCATGGAGGCTTAAACATTGTAATTCTTAACCTTCCTTATGAGGACATCTAGAAACCAAAAGTCAGATCCTTGGTTGATTCAAACCCTTTGTCTTCACAGAATTTACACAGAGAATAAATCTTGGCCAGTGTATGTGTTCTATAATACCTTTTTCTTTATGACTCTGGAACACAGTTATATCTTTAAAGTTTTCTGGTCTTGTTGGCATTTTGCAGGGTTCCTTTCTTGCAGCACCCTGGAATGCTGTGTTGCTTTTGGGAGGTTTCCACACCACGTTGTCTAGCCACAGGCTAAAGGATTTTATTTTTTTTTTTTTCACATTGTTTCAGCTGTTTTCACTTTTATTTCCATACTCCAGCAGAATTTCTTCATGAATGTGACAGCACATCAGGTTTCTTGTTTTATGAGCTGTAGTTAGTTAAATAGCCTGCTGGATTTGTCTGTCCCTTATGTTAGAATTTTAATACTGTAGCGGCAACAGAATGAAAGGTGACATTGAGCTCTTATCAAAGTGAGAGAAGAGGTGGAAAAGTTATTCTCCCAGAACACTGCTGATCTGAGCTTTTCCTAGCTGTCATATTCGTATTAAAATAAAGTCCCTGGATGAGACTCTGTCAGTCTTGTAAGTGCAAAAAGAAGTCTTTGCTAGAGTATATAGCAATGTAATTTGCAATGTAACTCTATGCGTGGTAAATTGCATGGACATAGATACATTGAGATCTGTCTTCTACGTACTCTGCATTCTTTGGTAAACATGATTTTTTTAAAAGTAATTTAGTCAGTGGTTGCTTTTCTGAGCCTCTGTTGCTTGTGTGCTTTCTGTTCTTCATTGTATAGGTTTTCTGTTACTAAAACTTCATTAAATGACATTCTTCATCTCTTACTTTTTTTTGTCTTTGAGCCAGTCAAATGATCAATTAAACTGTCACTATGAATGAAGTCTGAAAACGTTTGTTTATCAGTAGCAGGAGAAACATTGGCTGTCCCATCTAAGAAGTATAACTTAGCTTTCAGTCTTTTGTTATTTTCTTTGTTTCAGGGAACAGATAAGTACTGTTACCATTCATATTGAGTGACTGTTCACAGAGGGGCTGCTGAAGGCTTTTTTGTAATAATAAGGTGAAATTGATATGAAGGGTCTCATCTTGTACAATAAAACATAGCTCTGTTTACTGATCTAGAAAAGCAGGAAATGTCTGAAGACCTCCCTCTCATTTCTCTTGTAGGATTACCTCGACTGTATCACTGATCAGACCAAGCTCTCCTTGGGAACAGAGGAGCGATCTGCCCTGTTTGGAAACATACGGGATATCTACCATTTCAACAGGTAAATTCATATTTAACTAAATGAAAATAGTTCAATAGCCTGTGTTAACGAGAGGGAGCAAACCAGCCAAGTACACTTTTATCACTTTAAAAAAAAATCTATAAATTGAGAAATGATCTAATTTTAATTTTAAGTAAAGTTGGTTTGCTGCAACCAGATTTTTCTAGCTGTTTTTTTAATTAATAAAATATAGTCTCCATTTACTCAATTTTTTTTTTTTTTGCTTTTATGCTGGATATTTACATGAATGTAAGCCTAACCTGCTCTGTGCCTTAACTGAGCCTGGTGCAAGACCACTGTAAAAGAAATTCATGCCTTAATGATGAGATATTTTATTCCTACGATACTGGCTCCTTTTATGTACCTATGTACGTCACCCAGATCTGGCTTTTGTAGTGTTTTATGCTACTAGGTACTCCCTGAATTAATATCTCTAAACTGTATTCAAGTACCTTTCCTGTATTGAAGTTTTCTGTTCAGTATCTTTCCAGCCTTGTCTAAAACTCTGCAGATGGGATATTAGTATATACTGAGAGCCTGAAGTAGAATTTCTTGCTTGCATACCTAGTGCCACATTGTGTGGGATCTCAGTATCTGCAGTTATAGGAGTATGCTACTGCTACTTTTGTCTGAATCCTCTGTTACTATAAAAATTATTAACTTATTCAGCATTTAAGGAAAAGCTGAATGTTCAACCGATGCAGGAAATATATTGACATAAAGTTCCCACATCTTTTACATCCCAATGCTCCTGTGAAAGCTCTCTTAGCTCTGCTATAGTTGACAAAACATCTCCCAAACTACTGTGTTCTTTGAAGAACAACAGATAATTTAATTGAATCAAAAGAGGATTCTGAATTGGAGCACTTGTGTCAAAGATTGTCTTCAATGTTTTTCCATCATCATGGGAAGTTACTTTTAAGGGCTTTAACTACTGTGATCGATGTTTAGTGTCAAAGGAGGGAGTGTGAGTGGATCTTTTCAGAATTTATGGACAAAGATGAAATCTAAAGTCTTTTCCTGAAGCTTAAAATAGCTACTGCAGGGTAATGGAAATATTCTTAACTAGAAAGCTGCTGTGTCCTGCTTCAGCTGCAACAACTGACTTTACTGAATGTCTAACAGCTGGAAAATACATAGTGGGAGCATGCTAAAACAGGCTCATGGACTGTTTTAGAGCCATGAGACAATGATTGTGGGCTTACAGATTCCCAGTGGTCACAGAATGAAAAAACACAGGCCTGGCCATTATATTTTCTGATCCTTCAAAAGATAGAAAAATGAGACTTGATAGCTAGGATGCATTTATGCCAGCTTCATTGCAAATACTACCTGCTAAAAATACTTTCAAGTATGATCAGTTATTATACAGAAATACTGAGCTGTGCAAAAAACCCCCAACATTGCAGCAGTTAAAAAGAAAAAAAATAAGCAGTTTTCAGGAATTTTAGATATGTCAGAATGGTTAGAACTCATTGGAAAGTTCTCCAAACCCTCTAGTAAATTACTAATGTATTTCAGGCCTTCTGATATAAAGTTCTGCTTGGAAATTGTGAGTTCTTAAAACTGAACACTCACTGTAGATCCCAATATAGCTTCAAGGATTAAGTTTACTCCTGTGTGAAATTTGGCATGTAGCTTCTGGGTCCTAAACATACTCTGGAGCCTTCTTATTTATTCTTAGCTTCAGAAAAAGGTCCATTTGACAGTTCTATGTTAGTAGTTTCAGATGTTTTTTGTGAGGATGATTTTATAGACTCAGAATTACCTTGTTTTTCTCAGCTTTGAATTTGATGGTTAATCAATAATCAAAGGTTTCAGTCTTCGGTTTTTTTCAGACTTGCAGATCTGAGAAATTTCATTTCAGTAAATGGGATTTTCTCTCAGCTAAACTATCTAGGATTTTCAGGTGGTGTGTTGAATGGCAAAAATGGTAGTCATCATGGAAACTTCTAGTCCCCTGATTATGACCTCTTTTTGAAAAAGTATTTCTTTCTGAGTTTCATGGTGGTAAGGTCTGGCTTCTTCTGAGGAGAAGCCTTCATAAAACCAAAAAATTGAAGCATCCTAAAAGGCATTGTAATGAGATTTTCATTCATTTGACTTGAAAAGATAACAAATGCACGGTATGCAAAATTGTCAGTCTTTATTCTTCCCTCTCTCATCCCAAAGGAGTTAGCATTGGTTCCTGATGATGTTCGTACAGATTCAGGTTTTCCCAGCCCATAATAACCCAAGCTATATAGCTCAGTATATGGTCTTAAGTGGCACTGGCACTTGTGTCATGCTTCAGTCTGAATCTTGTTAGTGATTGAGCTGAAAGAGCACGGAGTTCCCCCAGCAGTGCTCGCTCATGCTCCCTGCCTCCCTGGCTGGCACAAGCCAGTTGCAGAGGCCAGGAACTGTGAACAGCAGAAAACCTCTGGATATTCAGGTGACTGGACCAACGCTTTTCTCTATTGTTTTTTCTGCCTCTTGCCAGGTACTTAAAGGTAGCCTATAGTAATAGCCTGCTTTTTCACATCAGGTTAGTATTATAGGGATTTATTTAAGATTTTCAGGATGCCTGAGCATGACCATTTTACTGTTTTTACCAGACTGCTCTTACCAATCCTGTTCTTACCAGCCAGGTGAGACAGAAGAGAGTGCAGTATAGGTAACAAACTTTTTCAAAAACAGCCCTTACACTGTGAGCTTGTGCTGAAGACACAAACTATTTGTCTATTTACCACATGAACATGGACTCATTGCATAAATATATAAAATCTTTACGTGTTCTTTTTCTGTATTGTGAAGGAGAAATGATGTGGTTTTATTGGAGACCAGTAGGAATAAAATGACAGTCCAGGTGCTACATACTATAAACCATCAGGAGAATGACTGACTTCCAGACAGCAGGAATCCTCTGAATCTGTTTGGCATGTTTGATGTTATTTCCAAAACTCATGTGTGGGACACAGTCAGTCAGTATAACTAGTGGCTGTGGTCACCATTGCTACAGTCTGCTTCTTTTGCTGATGTAAATGAGGTTCATAAGTGTGGGGTATCAAGCAAGGGTCATATTTTTATTCCCATTTTGATGAAGGGAGAAATTGAGGTGTGGAGGTTAAATTGTCACTGTACAAAGTGACTTAGAGACCACCGAACCTAAGGTCTTTGCCTGTCTTTGTTCCTTGTGACTGCATGTTGATTTCTCCCTTTTCTTCCTCCAATAATTAGAGAAGCAACGAACAAGTCAGGAAACTCTTCTGGTTTGCTGGTTTTTGTACAAGCAGAGGGAAACTGTGTCTGCTTACAGGGGAAAAGGGTAGTTCTCTAGATACAGGCATAGGAACTCTTAGGCAAAACTTGTTCAGGGAATCAGCTGTGAATTGGAAGAAAAGTAACCCTACATGGAAAATCATCTGTGGGTGGGGGGGAGAAGGGTGAGGAGGAGGAGGAGAAGAAAATTCTGTTAGAGAACAGTTTGGCAGAAAACTCAGTTTCTTCTCTCATTTTTCTGAATACATCTTTCAGTAAGACTGAAAACTCTTTGGATCACGGAGATACTTTTGAGGTTTTCTTCTACTTCAGCCCTTTCTTTCAATGAATTTGCTTTCAAGAACTGAGTTTAATTCAACAGCAAACAGGCTCCCTTATTACTTTGCTCCTGTTCAAATTAATTAATTTTCTCTTTGGCATGTCAAAATTATAAAATCCTCTCATGTATTGTTTTTACGCATGTAGAAAACATGTACATATACATATACATGTACATATACATATACATATACATATACATGTACATATACATATACATATACATATACATATACATATACATATATTCCCTTCCAGAAAACTTTTTTCAGGCTAACCAATTTATCTTCAATGAAGAGACACACTAAAAATAGACTAATTTTCCTGAGTGAGCTTCTTAACATTCTTCTTGTATGAGAAATACGTCCCCAGTTCTCACCAGTATTTTTCAGAGAAGTTCGTTATCTCCCTTGGTCAAGTAAAACTTGTAGAACATAAAAAGTCTTTATAGGACAGTGCACGTGCTTCAGTGGCTTTTAAATTTTCTTAGTTTTTTTATCATGTTAGTTTGTATACAAGCTACACAACTGCCTGACTGCACCACTCTGATTGTTGTAAAACAGCTGTCAGTCACAGAATCCTAGACTAATTCAGGCATCTTTAAAGGTCATCTATTCCAGCCTCCTTGCAATGAGCAGGGACGTCTTCAGTTAGATCAGGTTACTCAGAGCCCCATCCAACCTGGCCTTGAATGTTTCTAGGGATGGGACATCTGCTTGAAGGAAGGGGCTCAGCTTTGCTTAGCAGAACAGCCAATCCATGGTCATCCTGACTACTTGAATTTTGAAATAGTGGGAATACCATTTCCTTGTAGTTCTCTGCCTGCAAATGAAAAAACCCCACAGCTGGGGGGAAGAGGGACATCAAAGAGGTTCTTGTTCCCTTTTTAGGACTCTCTGCATCACTAAGTTTTACCATGAATGGTGCAGTGCTGTCTGGTTCTGAATATACAGTTTTGTCTATTCCAAGGTGTGCCATAATTGTTTTACCTTGTCCTGTTCTTTGTTTTAGTGAACTTCTGCAAGATTTGGAAAACTGTGAAAATGATCCTGTGGCTATAGCAGATTGTTTTGTTTCCAAGGTAAGTCTGCAGCACCAGCTGCAGAGCGGTATGGGGGGAAATAAGATTAATTTATTAGCTTTTGAGACCTAATCCTGATAGCTTGTCTAATGTTAACCAAGAAGGGTCAGGAAATCTATGGAAGGGGAAGGAATTTCTCTTAGTAATTGATAGGGATATGCCTCTGATTTGCATTTCTAAAAAATCAAGACAAAGGTGTCATTTTCTTCAATAAGTGTATTTGAACTGGTAGAGCTGTTTATTGAGTTCATTTTTAGGGTTTGCATTTTTTTGGTCACCTGTTACAGGGGTTCTCTCTTTTACTTCCATCTGTTAATGTAGATGGTCAAATGGTACTCCAGTTATGCCTTGTCAGCTTAAAAACAACTAGAGAATAAACTTGACTGCATTCTTAGAAAAGGCAATAACATTAACATACAAAATGCGGCCATATTGTTTTCTGAGAGTTCTTCCTGAAACCCAGAACTATATCTTTAATTTTCTCTTTAAATAGGATGACCCAAAGTCTAGCCTTAAGATTAAAATTTCATTCTCTCTGAAATACTTTGAATTTTCTGAACACTGATCTGACATCTTGGTTCTGTTAGGCAGTACTGAAGCCAAAAATATGGAGAAAGGGAAGTTGTTAGGTGCAGGAGAAATACTGGGAAGGAGGTGACCTTCATTGTAGGAAACACAGAGAGCCAGTCAGGAAGAAGAGAAATGGCTATAATGAGTAGGACAACAAGAAATTGAATAATTTGGGCTACAGATGATGCTAGTTCACTGCAGACTTCACCAGAGAATCTACATAGGCCTTGAATCTGTACAGGCCAAATGTGTTAAAAAATAATGTGGTATTTCTGCAGGAAAAGGGGTCATGTAAGTTGTTTAAATTTGGATAATCTCTCTGTAGGTGTGTTTCCCTTTTTGTATTAAAAAAAAAAAACCAACAAAAAAACAAAATGAAAAAACAAATACAAAAAAACCCAAAGAAACCAAAAAGCCAAAGCCTGTCATGTTTTATACTTTGTCCTGAACTCAACATTGCCAGCACCAAGCACCCAATGTAATAAGTCTAACTTATGGATTTGGGATTAACTGGACCACCCTCTCATTGTGATCCAGTAATTTGTTTGGCACTGTTGTGACATAAGGGATTTTATAGTAAATTAGAGTGATGATACCAGCTAAGTGCTGCTGTTCCACCAGTTCACTTGCTTCAGCTTAGTTTGAGAAAGCGCTGTAATTTATCTAATAATTGGTTTTTTGTAAGCATTAAGAGACCTTAGTGTTGGCACCACTACTACAAAAGTAGGATGCATTTTTGCCCCATTGCAGTGGGGTTTATTGCTACAGATAGCCTGGTTTGAATTGAAGGAGAGAGAGAATGGGATAAGGGCAAGTGCAAAGTCCTGCCTCTGGAACAGAATAACCCCATGTGCACGCTGGGTCTGGCTGACTGGGAAACAGCTTAACAAAAAGGATCTGGGGTCCTGGTGTGCAAGAAGTTGTGAATAAATCAGCAGAGTGCCTGTGCAGTGAAGGCCAGTTGGGAAGCCTTCAGGGTATTTACAGATAAAACAGTTTGGAGCTGGTAGATATTTCTGCTGGACTGCTTGCTTATAGTTGGGACTGCTGGGATGACTCCTGCTGGGATGCAAAACAGAGATGGTGCAACTGATAATAAGAAGTCCAGGGAAAAATTGTGTTCTCATTCAAATTGGCCAACTGAAAGGGCTTGTCTGGTAGACTTTCTGGCTATTAGTTCCAAAACCCATCTGCATAACATTGCTTGTGCCTTTTGTTCCCTTGTCAAATGCTTTTAGCATTTGTATTATTGGCAGGCAACAGCCTGATGGCTCAGAAATTGCTAGAGATTGCAGTCCTAACAGGCATTTTATAGCTTCATCCAGACAAGTGCAAACACTTAAAAGCAAAATCAAACAATACCAAAATACCCCACAGTTCTGCTTTTGGCCGTGAGGATTTCATTACAGCAACTGCTGACTGTCTTAACAGACTCCAGTTGTCCATTCTTGATTGCTTGTGTCTTCCCAGCACTGAGAAGTGGAAATAAAACTGCCTTTTTTGGCAGTGTGTGCTCCTTCAAGTCTTACGGGACTTTGGCCATTTATTGTTTCATTGCTTCGAGTGCATTAGATCTTCACTGTGAGTGAAGCACGGGGATGTTATCATGCTGAAGTCATAGCTCACAGCCTTAGCTGATGGATGTAGCTGTGCTGGAGCTTCCTGAATGCTTCCAGTGGAACTGTGCTTAGGTTGCACAAGCTCTGGATCTAGTGCCATTTTGTCACCCTACTGTGAATACTGCAGGTGTTGGGCATTTTAAGGTATAATCAAGTTTTCACTGTAGGTACTGTTTACTTTTTGGACTCTTATGAAGCTCAGTAACTGCACAAGTAAAAGTTGTTTCTTTCTTAGGATTCATGTGAAATCACACAAAGTTGGTTTGCTTGTATAACAGAATAGTTATCATTAAAGTAACTCTGGAGCTTGTTGGAACTAAAATGTTTTATACTTGTGAAGACATCTGGGGAGCTTAATTTTTGAAGTTTTGGATCATTTGCTTTGAACTTGACTTTGTTATTTAGTTTTGCTTAATAAAATATCTTGTATAGCATATTATACTTCTCACACGCAATCATACATGACTGTTTCCTGTGTATAACTTTCATGCTTGAGTAGTAAAAAGCCTTGTAACTTTTAAGGGAAAGGATTATCAAAACCCATTTTAGTGTACTTTGAACAAAAACACGTAATTGTGAATTTGAATCTTTATCTTAACATCTTCTGTGCTGAGTGCCCAAAGTAAATAGCCCCTAAAATGGCAGCTTTGATTTGTTAACAGACTTCAGCAATCTTTAGCCTAAACTAGCCAGTAACATAAAACTCATTAAGCAATAAAATAACGACGCAAAACTATGACTTTATGTAAATGTAAATATTTAATAGCAACTTACAACATTGTAATGAATCCCTCTGCTTCCAAGTATTTTAATACATTAATAACTCACAAGCAGATAGACACAAATGCAGAAAAGCACACTTATTTGAAAACCTGCCATCCAATCATGAATCGCTGTCTTTCTGCCTCAAGATGCAGATGGTGTGGATGGGTATTTGTTTAACAGTGTGGGATGGCTGCTGCATGGAAATAACCTTCCTCTCAGGGTAGTGCTGTACTAGTTTAGTTTATACCAGTTCTGATCCTTCTTCTTTGTCTAGAAGAGCTCTTTTAACACTACTATGTAAAAGTTCTTGGAGACATTTTGCTGGTAACTGTAATCGGAGACTGATAAAAAGGTACCAGTACAAGCTTAGCTATGGCTTAATTATTCACATAGAAGACTGTTTATAAGGTTTTTTTGCCAGTTCAGTCTTTCATTTTCATGGTAATGATGCCAGTGCTAATTAGAAGATTGACTTCAGTATTCTATGCATTTACATTTAAGGGAGTTGTTTTAAAGGAGAGCTGAATTCTGGCACATGGCTCTTCTCACTCAGCACCCCAGAAATTCGAACATATGTTTTCTGAAAGGCACACTAACAGCTTAAACAAGGGGAAAGGGAGAATTATGTTAATCTAGCATCTCATTAGTGAAGAGGAGATCCAGGCAATTGGCTTCAGATTGCACAATGACTCCGCTCATTTTCTCAGTCTCCATTTTCTTTTAAAGTGCCTTTTATGGCTATAAAAAAGCACAGTGCACCAAGACTTGAGGGAAGATCTGGAATGTATATGGAGGAGATGTGCAGTGAATTGATTCTGCTGTGGGGGACTAGTATAAGTATATCTGGGACCTGTTCACGCTTGGCTTTGCTCTTGAGGGTGACTTGCAATCAGTGTGGATGAACTCTCAGCTTCAGTCTCAGGTTTTGCAACTTCTACCACAGCAGCTTTGGGCCCCCAGATTTAAATTGATCTCTGGAGCAATTCCAGTTTCCATGCAGTGATCAGTTTTAATCTGGTCTGAAGACAGCTGAAGCAAACAAAACTCTTTTCCAGTTGAGTAAGTTTAAGAATGTCCAAAGAAATACTGATGAGCGTAGCTGGTGTTTTCCTTATGTTGTGAAAGTATTTGGAAGAATATTAAATCCATCTTAGTTCTGGTTTTTCTGTTGCTCTTGTACTGAGCAGCGCAGTTTTGTCAGGACGGGGAAGAACTTCTCTTGGAAGTGGCTGTCTTGGCCACTTTCCCAACATGTTCACATGAATCTGGCCAATGCCTGGGCGAGGTGTGTGATGTTGATTCACGAGAGATCTGCAAGTTTGAGTGCATATCAACAG
>VYZT01017434.1:24149-49445 GCA_013400735.1 Pomatostomus ruficeps | reverse complement strand
GTGACTGCAATTCCCTCCCTCTCACACTGCTGTCAGGGTGTCACACAGGTGCCAAGCAGGTGCCAGAGGTTAGCATGGTGTGCAGAAAATCTGGATTCCTCGAGCACTGAACCAAAATATTTACTTTCCTCACCATGGGTTTAGCTTTTTCAAAGCCAATGTCTACCAGCAAATCATGAGGGCTAAAGGAGAAGAGGGCCCTGGGAGTTATCACAGGACATGGTGACACCAGATGTTGTCCCTGCCAAGGGACTTTTGGAAATGGTCAGTATGGGGCTGCTCCTCCTGCTCTTGGAGACAAGAGGAATTTTTCGGATTGCAATTTCAGCATTCCTCTTTTTCCATGGGCTCGAAGGGTTTCCCAGATCCTGTTCATATACAAAGCTAGTTATAGCAATGGAAATGTGGGTCACTGTTTGGATCTGAGCTGAAAAGCAGGATCTGACCTTTATATAGCTATTTTTTCCTTCAATTGCACAGAAAATGGATGCACAATTAACAGACCACTAATAACTGCGTGATCAGCACTGGGTGTTGCAGCATCGGTTAACGCATCCAACCAGGAACTGCGTTTGGTCACGGGAAGGGGCTGTAAATCCACGGAAAGCGGTGTTTCATTCATGGAAGCCGAAAGGTGGCGGGTGCGTAACTCCTCGTAAGTCAGCGGTTGCGTAAGCGTGAGGAAGCTGCGGGCGTGCTCAGCCCCAGGATCCTGCTCCTGGATCGTGTGTCCTGCAGGGAAATGGCTTTGCACAAGCGCAGGAAGTGTCAGCTGTGTCAGGGACGGGTGACACACGGTGAGCGCTGAGTGATGGGTGCGCAGGGCACGCTGGCCGTGCCACGTGGTCACTCGGCCTGGAGGTGACCTCAGGGGGTTCCTGTCCAACCCCACTCAAACAGGTCAGCTCTGGGTCAGACCAGGTCACCCAGGGCTGGCACCAGCTGCATCTTGAGAGCCTCCATGGCTGGAGCCAGCCCTGGGAGAACACTGAGCCTCCTGCTGCCTGGAATGGGTGGTCAGGGTCAGCCCTTGTGTCCGAATGGCCACTGTAACACCTGATCCTAATCAATTAATCAATTCCTGAGCTGATAATGCTGCTCAGCCCAGGGAGCTTCAAACCCATCTGAGGTCTGGGCCTCGAACCCCTCTAAGGTCTGGGCCCCAAACCCATCTGAGGTCTGGGCCTTGAACCCCTCTAAGGTCTGGGCCTCAAACCCATCTGAGGTCTGGGCCTCCAACCCGCTGTTGTTGCTCTGCTCATCTCTTAGGCAGAGTGAGCAGATTCCAACAGAACCAAAACTGCACCAAAATGTTCTGTGTTGGAACAGCGACAGCGAGAAACCCCCCCAGGATAATTCCAGCCAGGCTTTGGATGGCTGGGAGTTGAGGTGAGAAGAGTGCCAGGATTTGTGGACGTGGCTTCCCTCTCTGTGCCAGGCAGTAGGAACTACAGGAATTTTCCGTTTTGAGACAACACTCCTTTTTTTTTCCCCCCCTGCACTTCTTTTCAAGACTCTGCACAGTTTGTTTTAAGGAGGCTGCACATTCAGGGGCTGCATTGCATAATTCTTATTGTCTTTGCTAAAGCCTTAAAGGAAAACCACTAGAATTAAGTATTTTTCCCCTTGCCCCAGGGAAGATGTAAAAAAAACCAGATTCTTTAAACCACGGATGGCCAAAGTATTTTTATTTACTTTTTTTATGGCCAGTTTAATTGTCGTCAGTGACTGGTCAAGGGATTAAATGAAATCCACCTGTTTTCAATGCTGGTTGTGGAATTATTATGTATGAAGGATGTTTTTATGCACATTATAAACAAAATAGGGGTAATTTACACCAGCTACCGTAACAGGAAGCATTACAGAGTGAAATGAATTGCAACATAACACGCAATGCCTGAAGGCAACGAAATTAAAGTAAAATTCATCCCTCTGATTGCAACGTTTTTAGTGCTGTCATTGCTTAAGAAAACTGAAAGAGTGGGAGAGGTTTCAGGTCTGTTTGAATCCTTTGAATGCATTCAAACTGACTGAGGGGAAATTTAGGTTCAAAACGTGAAAGGAATTGCTCCCTGTGAGGGTGATGAGGCCCTGGCACAGGGTGCCCAGAGGAGCTGTGGCTGCCCCTGGATCCCTGGCAGTGCCCAAGGCCAGGCTGGACAGGGCTTGGAGCAGCCTGGGACAGTGGGAGGTGTCCCTGCCCATGGCAGGGGGTGGTACTGGATGAATTTTTAGATTCCTTCCAGCCCAAACCATTCTGGGACTCCACGATACGATTGACTTTCCCCACTCTCCTTTATCTTTCTGCAGAGAACTGACCCAGGAGAGACATTTGCCTTGTCCATCCCGTGTCCTCCCCTGATCTCCATGACCTTTCAAAGGTGATGGACAGGTCTCGCCAGCACATCAGGCAGCGCTCTGGGCACCAGCGGCTGCCACCCATCAGGTCCCACGGATTTTAGGGGAGAAGGTTTCTTGAGAGACCCTGACTCAGTTCCCTTCCAGCTCTGGTGGATCCTCTCCTCCTTGAGCCCCATCCCTAAGCTCTGGAGCCTGGGGACCTTCCTGGTGAGCAGTGAGCAGAGGAGACAGAGCCCCTCATTCCCAGCAGCTTCACCAGTCACTAAATCCTCTGCCCCGCTCAGACACGTTTTCCTTGTCCTGCTTTACTGCCCCTGTGGGCTTAGAAACTCTTCTTGACCCAGTCCCTCGAGCTGTGGCCTTGCTGGTGGCATCCCTGCACGCCTGGGCCGTGTGTCCCAGCCTTCCTTTGCAGACTGTCCCTGCTCCCAGCTCCGTGTGCTCCCTGCTCAGCCTGGAGCTCAGCCTCGACCAGGCTGCTGGGGACTTCCACATCCCCACACCAGACTTCCTATTTTTGTGAGAACTTGCTTTCAGTCATGCACAGAGAAAACCTCTCAAGGCAAAGATTTCCTTCTTTGTTTACCCCTCAAAGCACTTGAATTTCTGCTTTCTCATGGTACTGGGGGAGCACTGTGTCTTCAGCTTCTCACCTGGCTGTTAACCCTGTCAAATAACCAAGATGGTATTTGGATGAATGTTCCCTTGCAAGTGGTGCTACTGAATCAGGAGTTACCAGGTGAGAGTATTTAGAGCTGCCAGCAATGTTTATAGAAGTGAAGAAGCTTAAGAAACTTTGCTTACAAATTAAAAAGGGTTTTAAGAAGTGTTTATTCTAGAAGCAGGGTTTAACTCTGATCTGATTACATGACGCTGTTGATATTCTGCAGGCCTGGGCAGATCCCTGGACATTTTTGCTGTGGCCATGGTGACATTTACATGCCAGGTTTGAGTGGAAATCAGCAAAACAGAGTCATTTCTTTGTATACATTCTCGTCTGGTGGATTAATCCGTGTTTACATACCTACTGTGTGAGGCAGCCGGTAAACACCAAAACCTGAGGAGAGCACAAGATGTTGGTGCGTGGCTTTGCAAAGCTCCTTTTCAAAGCAAACAGTTTGATTTCCATGGCATGGAAATGAAGCCTGGCCAAGAAGGAGGTGCAGAACAGATTAAAAGATTAAAGAATTTTCTGTGCTCGTTACCTTCCCTCTCTAGAGAGAGGAACTTCCTACAAATATTTGGTTCTGGTTCCTATAGATTTTGAGTTTGTGGCACTTGGACAGATGATTCGTATGTTTTCATATCCTTCTAGGCACGTATTTATTAGCTCCTCAGATACAGAGAATTGCATTAGTTAATTAATTAATTAAGAAGCTGTGGCTGCCCCAACAAGTGTCAGGAAGTGTTCAAGGCCGGTTGGATAGGGCTTGGAGCAACCTGATGTCCCTGCCCATGGCAGAGGGTGGAACAAGAAGAGCTTTAAGATCATTCCAACGCAAACTAGGCTGGGATTCTGTGATTTGTGAGTGAGCACATGAGTGCAAATAGGAATTTAAACGAAATCATATTTTTTGTAACAAGCTTGTTATGAGAGAGTGTAGAGCTGCATCACTACTGCATGATCAAAGCAAGAAGATGATGAAATCCATCAACAGCTGCTGAAATCCATCCCAGCCACCCTTATTTCTCATTATTCCTGATGCTGGCATTTATGAAATCTCTTTTTAGAGAATTTCTACTCTGCAGGAACCCTTGAAAGCCTATTTTTCTTTGAATTGCAACAAACCCAAGCTGAAAATATTGGAATTCCCTGCAAAGTGGAAGAGCTGTTGTTGACGTGCCATGTGTGGCAGGTTTTTTTTTTCCTCAGCCATGCAACAGGACTGAGTCAGTAGTGTGGACAACAACAGAGAAACAAAAGCAAGTGATGTGAAAGATCTTACTTCACTGGTGTGTGTGTGTGTGTGTGCGGTGGGGTGTTGGTCATTTTTCCAACCCAGAAACCAGTAATTTGTTTCAAAGGTTTTCTCTATTTCGTGCCCTTGATGGAGATGACTCAGACGAGAAATTTTCTGAAATTTCCCTTGGCAGGTTATTGCACAGTTTTATAGCCTGACACCATGAACAATACTTTTGTGAACGCGTTAAGCCCTTAAAAACACGGATTTGTGAAAGTTTTGTGTGAGCTCCTGTGGCTTCTGTAATAACCTGGTGGCATAAAGGAAATTTCCTTGGAATACGGTCTTGGGGCTGTTCTCATTCAGGGAGGGGCTGCTGGGACAGAAGCAGACAATGTCCTTGCAGAAGGGTGGCCCTGCACGGTGCTGGTGTGGTTATGGTGTCAGCACTCACATCCCTGCCTTGGAAAAGGAGACAAAAAAGAAAAATCCCTTTTAGGAGAGCAGAGTAGCTGAGGCTGCAGACACTTCCATTTGTTGGTCCTCTGCCCATGGCAGCAATTCTGATTTGCAGGATTTTCCTCGTGCCCCCAGCCCAGGCCCATGGGTAAGGGTGACCGCACTGACTTGCATTTACTTATTGTTACTAATTAACGAATGGCCCTTCTTCCATTAACCCGACTAATTATTACATCTGTTTATACTTTGGGCTTTGCCATTACACCAGAACGTCGTGCAGCTTTACAGTCGTGTGGAAAAAGTCATCCTTTTGTTTGAGAGTTGCATCAGGTGAGCTGAGTAGGCCTCAAGCTGGGTCAGGAGAAGCAGTGACTACTGCGGTGCCAGTCACCTTCCAAATGCCACCTGCTCATGTCTGCGTCATGAGGGCAGCCCTGGGCTGGCCCCAGAGGTGACCTGCTTTGAGCTGCAGGTTGGGCCAGGCACTTCCTGACGTCCCTTCCAGATTGGGTTTTCCTAGAAGCCAGTTTCTCCCTCCAGCTCTCTTCCAAACAATATATCATATCATATCATATCATATCATATCATATCATATCATATCATATCATATCATATCATATCATATCATATCATATCGCAGAATGGCGCATTTCCCACTAAATTTATTATCACAAATATTCTGAGTTGGAAGGGACCCACAAGGATCCTCAAATCCAGCTCTTCGGTGAATGGCCTTACACAGATCTACCCCAAAACCTTGGTGTTATCAGCACCATGCTCTGGCCAACTGAGCCAATCTAATCTAATCTAATCTAATCTAATCTAATCTAATCTAATCTAATCTAATCTAATCCAATCTAATCCAATCTAATCCAATCTAATCAATATATCTAAGTGTCTCAGGTGCTGGCATGACTTTGTCCATGGCACGTGTCTTCCACACAGATCTTTTGTCTACCTCTGCAGGTTGGCCAGCAGCCAACGCCAAGATTGGGTCTCTTCAGGTGACAACCAGAGTTTTTGTCATATTTCTGCCAGGCACGCAAGGCAAAACTGATTAGGAAAATTAATTCTGATGCCAAAACTTTTCCCTGAAGGATTGTTCTGTCCTGACAGCGTTTCTTCACGTAGACAGTGCTCATGAAGACGAGGAACCTGGAGAGCTGCACGCGTGTCCTGCCTGGGAGTAAATTAGCTCAGGTCTCTAATGGCTTCTCCTGATGGTCCTGACGGGAATTCTTCCCCTCTATCATCAGTTTTTAAAGTTAGCCAGTCCTTGGTATTTCCTTTAGGGATTTAAGCTCATGGAGAAGCAGTTATGGATTATTTCATTTCAGCCTGTGGGATGAACACACAGATGCTGCGCTAATACCGATGAATTAGGGTTTTCCCATCAGGAATGAGAGCAGGAATACTTGAACGGGTTTCAGGCTTTGGATCCAGACTTGCCTCATTGCGCTAAAGTTGCTTACGCACACCTAAGCTGTCTGCTGGACAGCCCTGCTGTCTGCTTCTGGTCAAAGAAAGATTCGGGGCTGATGATTCACAGCAGGCAGAGAAATCAGTTGTGAAGGTGAAGCTTCTCTTAATTCAGGCTATTGCCGTGCGCAAGCCATTGCATCAAAACAGGTCGGGAGCAGTGGATGACATCCACGTGTGTAATTACATTATACACGTAATCCACTGCTCTCTGCAACCTTTCGGGTGGCATCGTCAGAAGTGCTTTGTTTGGATTTAAATGGAGTTTATAACGTGTCCGTACCCCGTGTGATATACAGTGTTTCTGCACTCCTCATTCAGAGTACTCCGGGTGGGGTGGAAATGGCTACAAGTACAGCAGATAAATCACATTTTGCCAGGCAGCTACAATCAGCTGGGGTCACTAAAGGCTTTCTTTTTCTGGGATGGAAGGAAAAAGCCTTGTTTGGAGTCCGAGCCGGGCTGGGTGCGCTGCGCTAGCGCCACGTCACACCGAGCAGAGCAGCACATGGAAAACCCATCCGTCTGCACCCCTGCCTTTCCCAGGAACTCACACTTTCTTCACCAACCAGCGCCAGGCGATGTCAGAGTCCAGGAATTAAAAAGCAAAAAACCCATCAAAAGAAATCATTGGTGCTGTTCCAAAGTGCTGGAACAAGTGTGGTGTTACGCCACTTCTCTGGAGCTGGACAAAGAGGGATGGGCGGTGAGAAGCTTTCCAAGCGCTGTGATACAACTCCTGGCTCTCTGAGCCTTTCACGAGGTCTCCCTAACCCCCATCTTGTAGCGTTTTGGCTGCAAACCAGAGCGATTTCACTTTATGGGGATTCTCTCAGTACTTCTGGCTTGCAGTAAAGTGATTATGCTCTTTATTTTCCCCATAAAATGTTTCACTCTGGGTACTTCCTTCCGGCATGAGTGACAGCATGAGAGGACAGAAACCATTTCTACCTTCACAATTTTTCTCTTTTTTTGGTTATTCTGTACATTCAAATCCCTCTAAAAGCCAGGAAAGTTACAATTCCATATCACAGAATCATAGAATTGCAGAATATCCTGAGTTGGAAGGGACCCAAAAGGGTCGTAGAAGTCCACCTTTTGAGTAATTCAATGTAATGTAAGGAGGAACCATGACATTTTCAACTTATTCTGTCACTCCCCAGTGCCCCACTCCGTATTTCTCCCTCCTCTGATTTAGTGTAAGTCACAGATTATTTAGGCAGCCATAGGGAGCTTTACGATTTCAGACGATTTTGGAAGATTTTCCAAAAATCGAAAGGTTTTAGACACCCAAGACGTTCTGAATCATCCTCTGTAGGTGCACAGCTCTGTCTACGACTGTACTGGGGAGAAAAGGCTCTTTTTTTGTCTTCTGAGTCACAGCGCAGTTCTATTTGCAAAGCAGCCAGAGAAGGAGCAGACAGGAGGTGGGTTCGCCTCCTTCCTTAGGGGGGAAAAAATCCCTGGGATTTGTCAAAAGGAACCGTGCTGGCCAACAGACAAATCTCTTTGAAAGAGCCATCAGAGTCAAGGGCTCGTTTGTAAAAGGGAAAGGAAAAGAAAATAAAAGCAGGGAAGAGCCGGAAAGCAGCGAGGGTGGGAAGCCCCACGGTGGCCCTGCAGATGTGCCGGGGGAGCTGGCCCAAGGGGGCTGTTCCTGGAGGCACCTGGAGCTCTGTGGGGACAGCTGAATGTCCACATCATATCTGCCAGCCCTTCCTGCCCCTGTCCCTGGTGACCTTGCCCAGCTGGGAGTGTGGACACCGTGCCATGTCCCCTGCTGACTGCTCCTGCCCGGTGCCTGTTTGCCCACTCTCACCTGCCTCTGCTGTTTGTCCCTTCCCAGAGCCTTCCCCTTCCTCCACTGCCCTCCTTCCTTCGCTCTCAGCATCTCCTTTTTTCTCTTCTTCCTGTGTTTTCTCTTCATCACTCCCATTCCTCTTCCTCCTTTATCCATCTTCGACTCTGTCTCCTTGTGGTATTTCTTTTCCTATAAAAGGAAAGCCACTGCACTTTGAATGCTTTGTTTCTCTGCTGAGAGTGTCTCTCTGAAAAGGAAGCCCTTCACATGAGGGTCTGTGTTGCTACTTTTTGTCTCTGGACCTCAAGAGCTGCTGCCCATGGAGGCCTCTGGGCACTGTGAGGATATAAATAATGATAATTAATGGGGCACTGCATGCATGGAAGAGGTGGGAGAACTGATGACGCAGTTTGGGACCATTAAGGAAAGGCTGCTGAGATGTTCCTCCTGCAGCTGTGGAGCACTTCAGGCTGGTGTTAACTCCCAGGAGTTACCCATTAACACACCACAAGGCACAGGGTGATGGGTATTTAAATTCTGAAGGTGTCTGTGCATAACTGAGTTTAATGAACAAGTTTAATGAGGTAAAGGCGTTAGTCCAGGTCCTTGCAAGATCTGCCTGTGGCCAAAGTTAACACCAGCCTTAAGGACTCTAAATTGCTCTTCCCTGCTGCAAAGTCCACCAAAATATATCCACGATGGACAAGCTCTCAATGCAATTCCCTTTCCCATGTCCTAATTCTAGAACATCCCCACCCCAGAGGATGCATTTGTGGGGTTCATCCCCACGCTGTGGTGATGGGATGGATCTCAAGCTCAACCACGTGAGCTCATGGAGCTCTTCCAAAGGCACTGAGCCAAGCAGTGAATGCTGGCAATTAAAATGCGTGTCTGTTCTGCACAGCCTTTCCAGGAAACTTCTCCAGGTCTTTGTGCCTGCAGAGAGCTCTGCTGGAGGACAGGGGAGTGAGGAAACACTGGAAACGTCAGGAGGGAGCAGGGAGCTCTCCTGCCCTCATCCAGGAGGTGCCTCCCTTGTCCAGGCTCTTGGAGTAGCAGTCAAACCCCAAATAATTCGGTTTAAAGCTCCGCAGCAGCTGGACTGCCAGTCTTGCTGCCAGGACACCCAAGGTCAGCCCTGCTGAGTTCAGGCAGCAGCAGGGCTCTTATCTCTGGTGCTCCCCTGCTTCCCTGGTGTCCATGAGCCCGTGGGTGATGTGCTCACCTTGGTGTCCTGTAGGGGTGTCCTTTGAGAGGTGCACAGAAGGTGCCAGGGGTTTCCTCACACTTGGGGTGTGCTGGGGTGACCCTCCCACTGTGCTGTCCCAGCACCCCCAGCCCCACGGTGGGAGCCCCAAGGACCGTGGCATCCCACAAAGGGCTGGGGTTTGTTTATAATTCCAAGTGTCTCATGGCTCTGAGATCTTTTCTGACCCCACAGTCTCCCTTTTCTGTCAGACCACAGACGGCTCCATTCCCTATGCAGGAACTGCTCTGTGACCGGGCTCTGCTCCGTGACTCCGGGGTTGGGTCCGTGACTCTGGGGTTGGATCCATGACTGGCTGCACCCCCCAGCATTCCAGGGCTCTGTTGTGCCCCAGGCTCTGGGCAGGAGGGGAGGAGGGAGCCGTGGTGCCGCAGCAGAGCCCGCGCCCCTCACGTCCTGCCCTCTGGAGTGCGTCAGATGCGCCACGTAGGGCTGGGAAGAATGACCAGGTTGGTGTCTCTATCTCCACACGCCTTCACAGGCTGGCAGCAGAGGCAGAACAAATAGGAAGGGTTTTCCCTACCCAATTTAAATAAATTTGGGTTTCTTCCCAGAGGCACTTCTGCTGTGCTCCAGCATGACTTTTTGTGCTTGACAATGGCTCCGCTTTGCATATCGGGGGAATTTTAAAACCTTTCTCCTTGTCTCAGTTCGTTTGTGGGCAGCATTAAAGATCTTCATTTTCCTCAAGCTTTCAAACCCCAAACAACTTACACACACCATGGTAAACATCTTTTTTTTCTGTGATAATTGAAGAAATATGATCCAAGTGGTGCAATCATATTTTGGCCTTCTGGTTCCTTTTAGAGCCCCGTGGCCATGGGAATACACTGTCCAGGTGATGTTCTCTCTGCCAACTGGGCCTAAGGACTCTGTTCCAGGACTAGGGGGAGGCAGAAGATCTGTCATCCTACAAAAATGTTCCCGTTTTATGGCAGAAGAGAAATGGCATTTTAAAGTTGTGGGGTTTTTTAAATGAAAGGAAGGATTTGATGGGAAAGTGACCCTGCAACAGGGATTTTTTGGGAGTTAATGCGCTTAACCTGGGGGATTGAGGCATCACAGAAGCTGATCCCAAGCAGTGGCCCAAGAGACTCCAAGAGAGGTTAAACCTGAGCTCTCTCTGGTAGATGGAGGGGAGGGGGAAGGCCTCAGCCATGTTTTGACCACCACATTCCTTGCTAGACCAAGTTCAACTGAAGTGTCCTTGAGAAACTCTTCTCAGGGACACTTCAGTTTTGAGCTTGGCCTGTCTCCAGAGTAATACATTCCAACAAAGGACAGATCCGTCTGAAAATTTCCATGGGCTCAAGCTGAGAGATTTCCTTGCTTCCCAGGATACAAAGGAGGTGGAAACAAACTCCTGTTGGCTGTGGCGGGGCGGGAGGAGAGGGGGATTCCCGCTCTGGGTGAATGCGGCTCCACACGTCCGCTCCTTACTCACCCCGCGTCCACTCGGGATGCGTAATGGCACGGAGCAAAACAAACTTCCCGCAGAGATGCTTTTGCTGGAGATCAGGAAAAGTTCAGGGCCCAGCTTGAGTCCCAAGGAGTTTCCTCAGCGCTGGCATCTGAACAGAGCAACTCCATCCCTGCCTCTGCAAACAGTGGAACAAGCAGGTGCAAACCCCTCTGTGACCCTGTGACTTTGTGTTTGGGGATGGGAAGGTTAAGAACTTGGCCAGACACGCAGGGACATCGTGAGGAGATCACAAATATTTTTTTTACAAAAAAGAAAAAGTGAATTTGAGAGTAAAATCCCACATTGCTTTTCTCAATGCTGCACTCAGCCAGGGGAAGCTCAGCATTGCCCTCCCATGAGTTTTTCCCATCGTGTTCCCCCTGTTATCATTTTTATATTTATTTATTTTAAAATTGTTTTCATTGCACCTGTTCTGACTTCTGCAATCATTGTGAAGTAGGGCTGAAGCTGTTTATTGCCTGACAGGCAGTTTTTCATCTCTATAGCTCTGTATTTCCTTCAAACTTTACTTTTATTCATTGCAACATTCCTATGTTACATTCTATTCTAAATCAAAAATGTTCTTTTCCTTAGGATATATTCTTGCTGAAATACTAAATATATATTCTTGTTTAAATATGAAACAAGAAGCCTAAAAGAGACCTTATCACAGTCTGCAGAGGAGTATTTTAAATTATGAGGATCAAAACTTGGAAGATGTTTATTACAACTTTTAATACTGGATTTGGAGACACGCTCCAGCCCTTACCTAAAAAGCAATAAACACAAAGCAGCTCTCCCTTCTCCCTGAGAATGGTCAACATATTTCCCTTTAAAAAATAGGTCTGAGGATAGAACTGGAAAAGCATTGTCTGGAAAAAAAAATAAAAAAGGTGTACTCCAAGTCTCCAAGTCCAAATTTTCACATTTTCAAGCTCTAAGATTTTAGAATGGCGAAACCCAGCTGGATAAAATTTAAAAAGCAAAATTTGCAGAAAAATTGACTTGTGTGAACTTGTTTTACGAGGAATTGCACTTTGCCTCTCGTCAGTTTGTGCCCCGTCAGGGTTATGAGGAGCTGGGAGGGGAGATGAGGACGGGGCTCGTTAGGGGCCTCGAGGTGTGCAGTCATTAAATTATTTTTGATTCAGCATCAAGAGTGGAGTAAGAAGAACTTGATTTGAGGAGAACCGAGCGTGGCTGTGAAGCGGAAGGTGGGGCTGGCTTTGTGCAAGGCAGGCAATGATGGATTGCTCTGTCAAAGTGTCTGCATTTATGGCCCTTTAATAATAAAGATTCTTATTCATAACCTCCCATGCTGCCTTCCCATTCAGGTGCTGATTCATGACTAATGGAGCTTCTCTTTTAAAGGAAGGATCTGCCTGTGAAAATGAAGCTAGAGGCAAATAAATAAAATTTTTATTAGTCACTCAAGATGATTTACTTGACTTCCAGTTCCCCCCGTAAATTTTGTAGTTACTGAGAATGAGCAAACAGATTTAATGTGACAGGCAGCAACACATCCTTCTCTCAACATATTTTCTTCTCAGACAAACTATTATGAAATTGTTCCTCAGTCTATCTTCTGGTTCCTGGTCTCTAAGTGAAGAGGGAAAGAAAAAATTTTTAAAAATTGTAATTCTGTTTTGGAGTTTGGTTTTGTAGTATCTGACTGAAATCAGAAGTGACAGAAATCTCACAGGAACCTTTTCTGGGGGCTTCCCTGTCCATTTTTACAATGTCAGGGGATGCAGAAAAGCTCTTGAGTTTCTCAGACCTCAGTTCTAAATCTGATACAGAGCTGCAGGAGAGTTCTTCAGGTTGGTTCAGAGCACCGAGCACCCCAAGCTGCTGGTTTGTGCCCAATCCCTCCTGAGCATTTTCAGCCTCCTGAAAAATCCCACCTCTCTTGCCATTGCATTTCCTGAAGAAGGAGGGTGGGAAGTGTAAATGATGTTTTACAGCCCAATATCATGCAAATCATGTGCAACTTCACCAGTGCCACCTCAGCTGAAGGCACTGGAGGCTGTTGAATAAACAAATATTAAGGAAAATGGGGACAAATATTCACTTATTTGCAAAGAAGGTTTAAAGGGAGTTACGAGAAATATCTGCAACAAAGGGTGAATGAGGAAGTGACTTCAAAGAGGAAATCAACTTCCCAAAAAATCAGGAACCCTGGGGATTTTTATTCTCTATTCACATGAGAAATGGTATTATTTTTGCTGCTGCTTTTAAAAACATGGCTGTGAAACGCTGTTGATCTTGGCTTGCTGTGAACCACTGCCTGCCCCAGTTTTCCTTCTGTTTAAAGGGGTATTTTAACTGAAAATTTTACACAATTAGAACCTCCTTCCTAAGTGCTCCAGAACACCTGCCTGCACTCTGGGGGAGGTGTGGAGTGCACTGTCAGACAGAAAACCTCCAGAGAAGATTTCAGGGGTGCCCAGGAATTGCAGAAACCAATCCCCTGGGCTCTGCTGAAGCAGAGTCCCTTTTCAAAGTCTCATCTCCCCTTGAGTGTTCTGGTATTTGTTCTGCAGTTATGGGGGATTTTCTCAAATTTTCCTCCAAATGAGATAAGCATGATTTTTCTTTCTTTAGACTGAGGAAAAACACATGAAAACTTCATTGTTTCATCCACTTCCACCTGCTGAGCCGGAGATTCAATTTATAATTGAATGAAAACCATTCCTGGTGCAGAGTGAAGACTCTGCAGAACATCCAAGGTCTCCTACTATCCAGTAATGGCACCTTCCCTTTGGAATGATGATAAATCCTTTCCTTGGTTTATAAAAGATCTTCTTCTTCATGGTCAGGTTGGGAAATCTTTTCTTCCACATCCAGCCTGGGTCAGTTATGATGACAAACACTGAAACACTTGACCTAGCAAGCAGTGAGGAGATGTTCCACTGTCCCACTGCCAGAAGCACATCCCCAGCCTGCCTGAAATTCTACCAATTCATTGGACACTCACAAAATTCAGTACACCTCTAATTTTAAAATGTTTTCTTTTTTTTCCTGCTTTCACTGAAGTTCTCCATGCTATGAAAATCCCAGCCCTGGTTTAGCTGGAATGGTCCCTCCTTCCCTGCCTCTCTGGACGTAATAGCTCTGGCTGTGATGGCATCGCCCCACGGAACATCCCTGCCTTGTGTAAGAGCTGCTATTTCACCTCCGAGCCAGCTCAGCCAGGATTGGCTTTAATGAGCACCTACCGCTGCTACTTAGCAACTCTGCCACTATTTGTATGGCAGGATTAATTAATCTTGTCTAGGCAACAGGCTGGAAAGCCACAACTGCGAGGACACCGGGCTGTGTCAGTTCTCAGGGCAGGGTGTTGGAGCTGCTGGAGAGCAGCTGTGTTTTGTTGCTCTGTCACGGCTCATTGGAGAGATTCAGTGCTTGAAATTATATTCAAACACCCTTTTGCTGGGTTTTTACCCCAAAGTCGTGGTCTTGGTTTCACCTCCCACCTCTGAGGACCTGCCAGCATAAATTCAGGGCTATCCCTGTTGGCTGAAGCCTCTGTGGCTTGCACAGTGCTCCCCTGGTGAATGCCTGTGGAATAATTTCTTTGGGTAGATCTTCTGAAGGGGAAAGAAAGATGTGAGAATTTGGAGGACATGCCTTCCCACTCCCACAGCTGCTCCGTGTCCTGGGCATTACTTTCATTTTTTAGCCATTTTGGGGGGGGTGTGGGAGTGTTTCAAAGGTTTCAGGTGCTCCCAGAGGAAAGTCGACCGCAAATGAGGCGCTTTTGGGGCAAATGAATGGGTGTTAAAGTTCCCTGTCAGCAGGGCAGGTTTGGACAGGGATGCTCGCACACACCTACATCCACCACGGAGTGAGCCTGGGCTACACCTGGTTACTGCGAGAAAATAAAATACACAGCAGGAATGCAGCTCCCACAGTGCCCGGGAAGGGTTTGGGGGTTTGTCCTGAGACACAAGCACGAGCTGCTACTTTGATTTTGGAGGTGTTTTCCAACCTTATTGATTCTGCGATTCTATCAAGTAAAGATCTGAGGCACTTGCAAGCAGGATGCTCCTGGTTGTGTGACACTTTGTGTTTTGGCAGTGCCCTTCTGGTAAGAGCCAGTAATTTAACAGGGAAAAAAAAAAAAAATTAGGGTTGCAGTTGGTTAGAAGATGCAAAGTATATTCAACTTTTTGTCGATGTGCCCTACTATGGGCTAGACAGAATCATGGAAACCCAGACTGGTTGGGGTTGGAAGGGACTTTAAAGGTCATCTCTACCCTCCTCACAACTTCCAGGTGTCCAGGTTGCTCCAAGCCCCGTCCAGCCTGGCCTTGGACACTTCCAGGGATTGATCCAGAGACCCTCAGTGGGTGTGCAGTGGGTTGGTTTGAAAGCAGGTGCTCTGAACATTATTTGCCTTCTTCCCCCAGGTTTAGGGTTTCCCTGCCTTGCCTTCTCTCCGATGGGTAACACCCGCTGGATGAAAAGTAACCAGTGTGAGTCAAACCCGGAGTGCTCTGCACGCTGCCCTCTCCAGTGGCAAACTGCTGAGATCTCACCAGCTTTAATAGGCTCCCTCTCCCAAAGGTGCTCAGCTCCCAACTTGCCTAGGCCACCTCTGGCTCTGCTTTCTTGAGCTTTGGCTGGAAGTGAACGCTGAGATTTTTAGGGCGGACTCAGGATCTGCAGACAAGAAAATCACAGGATGGAAGATCTGGTTGGGTTTGATCTTGGTTGTGATCAGTCTCTTGTTAACATTAATGAAAATACTTGGATTTACTCTGTAAGTAAGCACGGAGGTCACAGATTTCATGCTAATAGAAAAAAACCAAGAGGATCAGAGGAAAGAATTACAAATTGAATCCAATCCTGTTGCTCCTCAGTGTGTTATTTGCCACTGGAAATCCCGGATTAAAGGAAGAGGAACACTCAGGTCTTCCCAAGGAGAGTTTTCCCCTATGGTTTTCCTTTGAGATGTTGCTGTGTTTCTGCCTTGTGTGGCTCTTTTCATGCCTTTAGGCAGAGAGGGTAGGATGTCTCAGTTCACCTCCTTTGCCATATTTACAGCATAGAACTACAGCCTGCTCTTTTCTGTCCTATGTACACATTCCTACAACATTCAGGTGTTTTCCCTTCTGATGTTCCCCAAGGAACAGCACAGGTTTGCAATGAGCTTTCCAGAGCTGCTCACCTGGCTGTGGGCAGGCAGGGAATGGGTGATGGATCCATTCCCTCTCTCCAGCCAAGGCACCTGCTGACTTTTCTGGATTGATGCTGAAAACCAAAGGAATATTTTCCTGTGACCACTCGTTACAGGAAGGTCTCCTGGAATCTGGAAAAGCAGCTGCCCTGGGAGCTCGGTGGAAAGGTCAGCTCAGCTCAGCTCGGGGAGGGTGCAGAACCCAGCCTGGTCAGGCGCCCGCAGGGCTCCGACTCAGCGCGCGTAAGGAATTCCTACGCAGTGGGCAGAGTGGGTGACGCTGGGGAAAGCCCTTGGCAGGGATGGGAGGTGACCTGCTCCCCAAACACAGGGATCTCGTGAGCCTGGATGGACCTGCTGCTGAGCCCCTCTCCTTTATCTTGGGTGAAACAGTTCCCTCAGCCCAGGCTGGGCAGCAAGAATTTGGCAGGGCAGGTTTCCTCTGGGGAACATTCTTGTCTTTTGTGTCATCGGGACATGCCCCTGCTCAGAGGGAAGGAGGAGCTCCTCCTCGATCAAGCTATCTCAGCCATCCTGCTCCAATCCATCCGGGCTGGCCCTTCCCTAATTAGGGCAGCAGTCACCCAAAACACCTTCTCCATGGATGACCCCGCAGCCGCCCGATCGCTGCCCGTCCTCCCTCACGGAAACCACCGGCCTTGTCTCCGCTCCTCCCTTGCCCAGCTTCCCCCCAAAACAGGGACGTGGCAATTCACTTGTGGGGACAATGAGCTGGCCGGGTGTCAAAGGAAAAAAGCCCCACACGTGGTCTGCACCTGCCCCCTTCACCCACAGCCCGGAGTGTGGCCAGGAGAGGCACTGAAGTGATGCTTTTCCAAGGGTCCTCAGGATGTTGTGGTTTTGGGGCTGAAGATGGGCACTGGAGTGATCAGGACTGAGTGTGAAGTTGAGGGGAATTGCTGGCGGTGTTTGGGTGCCTGGGTACAGAAGGAATGCAAAGAACCGCACACCTGTGGAGATGGAGGCAGAACTGCCACACTCTCAGGGCTGGAGAGCTGTTGGGAATATTGACCTGTGGGACACTGGGATGAGCTTGGACCAAGGAGGACTTTGGGTGGCTGGAGGGAAGGTGACTCTGGGTGAAGGACTGTGGCTCTGGGGTTGGTCTCCAGGCAGAGGCTGTGAGAGGACACGGCACCAGTACTGGGCTGGGGGAGTACTGGGGACAGTCAGCAGTGGGATGATCCAGGGGGACTGAGGTGACATTTGATCAGAGGTTGGCGCAGGTGGGGAGTGACAGGCAGTACAGCAATCCTCTGGGATGTCTCCTTCCCAGCTTCACCTCATTTCCCACCAGAGGTGAAAATGTAGCGAACAGGCTGGGTGGCCTCGAAGGTGCTCACTGCAGGAGGGGATAGATTGGCCAAGCTCCTGCTCCAGCTTTCAGGGAGCACAGCCCTGCTCTGGCCCAGTGGTCACTTCACCCCAAGGCAGTTTCCCCTTCTGGAGAATGCCAGGCGTGAAAGGAAACAGCTCTGGACTGCTCTAGCCTGGGAAAAGGGAAGTGAGGAAGGGAAGTCAGTTACACCGAGGCAGTGTTGTGCAACCCCAATATTCTACTTTCCCTTTGAAGCTGCCAGGGCAGTGCTGGCAGCTCTGCTGGAGATAAGAGGAGCAGGGATGGAACAGTGAAATCCCTCTTCTTTTGTGGCCAAAGCAAAAAAAAATTACTCCATTTGGGCAATTTAAACTACAGGCATCTTGGGTTTGACACATCAGAGAATTCAGTGCTGCTGGTAATGCCCTGTAATTCTCCATGTAATCAATGAAAGAACTGTCCCATCCTAAATACTGCTGAAGGAAAACACAAACAAAGGAGCCAGTAAAGGTAATGTTTTCGATTTATTTATATAAACAATTGCATTTTAACAACATTGTTGTCCTACAAAAATAAAGTGAAAAACAATTCACAGAATTTTAAATAAATAATCTCAAACATCCACATTTCGCAGCTGCGGAGTAGAAAACGCAGAGTGCACAGGAATCCTCGCTGAAGCAGCCTGGAACTTAACTCAGGTGAGATGGTCTGAGGAATTCCTCTGTGCCTACCCCAAAATAGCTCCATCTGTCCAGACTTGCCTCCCTTTCTCTAAGCCAAACCCTGCTCCTGGGTTAATGGCAGGAGGAGGCTCTGCACGGTGCCCAGGGCTGGATCCGATGGACAATTCCACGAGGACCAAGTGTCCGAGCGGCACTCACTCAGCACACGCAGCACTGACCACCTCTGGGTACGAGGGGAGAGGAGGCTTTCCCTTCTTCGTGCTTCCAACAGGAGAAGGAAAACCAATCCCTTCTTGCTCCCAAGACCCCCCAGACCAGGCACTCCTGATGGCTGCAGGAGAGTTTGGTTCTGCTGCTTGTGGCCACAGTGACAGACCCACCCAAATCCATGGAAACAGAAGCCACAGACAAACTACGCTACTGCCAGAGCTGGTACAATGCACAAGCCTCTACAAGTGCTCGAGAGATTCAGATGAAATGGAAAACTCAAGTCCTTTTCCACAAGTAGTCAAGGAATTTTGGGCAGGGGCACAGAATACCAGGTTGCTGCTCTATTCCAGTCTGAAGTGACATTTTCTTTTTCCCTACAGTTCCCCAGCTGATTTTATGGGAAGATCATCTTCTACATTTCCTCTCTAGAAATTAAAAAAAGATACCCTTACATGCAAAGTCTGAAGTGCTGGTACAAGATCCTGTGTAAGCTACGTGCCCAGATGAGACTAGATATTTTACTGCTGGATCAGGACAAATATGTCTAGGAAATTTTGTGCTGGCCACTTTTAAAGAAGCTTAAGCCACTTACCTAAAATGCCTCTGTTTATAAACTATAAATAAAACATTATCCCTCCCTCTCCCTCCTCCCCCCAATAAATAAAAGTACAAATTGCATGTGCACACAGGCAGAGCTGTGCCTGGAAGTGCTGCTGAACCTCTCCTGTGTTCAGTTCTCTGTGTATTTACAGAGCTGCTCAGTTAAAAGCCCCCCGGTTTTTGGGAGCACAAAGCCACAGCCACACCCTAACTCCAGCTATCCTGTCCTCCTGTGCTTGGAGTGACAGACATTAAAATTACATTATCAAGTAGACCAGAGAACTACAGCTACGAGAAGAATCCCAGTGCCTTGGGCTAAGTTTCCCCAGAGTTACATAATGAAAACATCCCTGTCCAAAGCAAGCAGCCTTGTCTTGCAGCCTGAGAGTCTGCTAAGCTCAGTGTTTCATCCTCACCCCCTTACACAACTGATACATCTATCACACATCCTTCAAAAAGAAGCTGAATCCAGGAAAAGTACTATTTTCTTTAAACATTTAAAACATTAAAAACAGTTTTTTAAAAAAGTTGTAAAAAAAAATTTACTTTCATCTAAATCCAGAGGTGGATTTGTACATAAGAGACATTAAGTTATTACACAAAGTGCCCTATCTGCAACGAGGGAGAGGTAGTATCAACAACAAACGCAATGCATTTTCTGACCTTACATAAACAAGTGAGTCTCAAGTATTTTCTCTTTTTTTTGCTAATTTTTGAGTGCTCATATGAAATCCATAATCTCTTCTGGCAGTTTTCATTAAGTCAGAATTTTTTTTTCTTGTACTTTTAAGGTCCATAGCTGCTTTCAAGTTGCTGAGAAAAGAAGTTGCTTTTGTAGTGTTATGTGACCTATGAAAACTGCCAGACAGAATCACCACCGCTCCCCTTCATCAAGTATTAAAACAATAGTAAGAAGAGGTTGGAACCTTCGTCCACTTTGGAATACATCGTTCTGTTACAGAAGATTTTAAACAAGGGATTACCACTGTCAAGCTCAAACACAGAAAATCCCTTTTGTAAATGGAAGCCTTACCTCAGTAAGGAATTTAAGGCAACCCCCACAATGAAGATGCTCAAGTTGGTTTTTTTGTTTTTAAATACTAAGTCATAAATAGAATAAATAACGCAGTTAAATAAATAAATAGACAGGCAGCTGGGTTTCTACAGCTCAGCAGAGCGCTCTTTCAGCAGGAGCGTGGGGTTGATATCTTCCATGGCAGTTTTTGAGGTACTAACGTTAATCGTGGCCTCGGTGGGCTCGGGAGGCAGGATGTGGAAGGCGGTGAAGGGACAGCCCTTCACGTTGTTGCAGATGAGCTTCTGCAGGGAGGCCGTGTTGACGATGTCGAAGCCCACCTTGCCCCCGAAGGTGCTGGGCTTCCAGTACTCGGGGGAGCAGATGGCGTTGCCCATCAGCCCCTTCAGCGAGAACGGTGCCCCCATCTCCACCATGGTCTCGCCAAAGATGGCTCCGGGCCGGGGCTTCTCCACCAGCAGGCCTGGGTACAGCTCCATGGCGTCAATGTCCCCGTACAGCTCCTCCAGCTCTGCCGCCATCTCCTTTTCTCCTGCAACCAGTAAAAACTGTAAGTGGAAAAATCCCATTTTCTGTGCAAGACTGTCCTGCTCGAGCCCAGCAATGACACTGCAGGACTCTGGGAATTTCATGACAATGTCTGTCCTTTGGTGGGAAGGATGAGGACTGTTACCTGTGAGCTCCTCGAAGGATCGGAAGGGTTTCAGCATGAAGCGTTTCCTGTACTCGTTCAAGGACTGGTACCTCATCTGCCTGCTTTGGTCAATGGAGGCCTTTGCCACTTTCTGTACTGCAGCAGGAACATTCTTCCCACCAGCAACCTGTTCATGGAAGAGGAAAAGCTGTAAGACTTCGAGGAAGTTGTGCCTTTCCAGTGATTCGTTTTAAATCGCTTTATCCCATTCCCTTGTCCCAGCCCCAGCTCATCCCTCTGTCGGTTCACCATCAGCTTGAGGAAGGACCTACCCTGCCAGCACTTTGCTTGGAGAAAGATTTGACCATATGGGAGAGGCCGTGCTCCAGCATGATGGAGTTGTTGTAGAGGAACTGCTGGAAGGTGTACTCCTGGTCGTGGATCTGGAAGGTGTCCGGCAGCAGCGGGTGCCAGTGGTACAGGGTGTTGAACTCAGCCGCGATGCGGTTCTGGTACTGGAACCTCTGGTTGAACAGCAGCTCGGGGTCAAACTTCAGCTTGAAGTGGTAGCCACTCAGGTGCTGCACGTAGTCCTCTATAACGATCTTGATTGTCTCTCCTGTTGGACACAGAACAGGAGAAAATGTTGGCACTGCCTCTCCTCAGTACTGGGGAAAACACCATTTCTGACCTGTTCAGGTACTACAGTGACTGGGACAACAAACACTTTTCAGTAATCTCTCCTAGAAAGCAATTCACATATTTGATGTGACTAAGGGGTGGAACACTACTTCAGATCCCAGCAGTTCTGGGCTGTGGGTAGTGAGGGGTTTTCCACAGCCTGTTTTCCCCCTCCTGAGACACAATTCCTGGCACTTTCCACAGAGCAGCAGACATCAGTATTTACACTGTGTTCAGGTACACAATATCTCTAGGATGGAGAGAGGGGATAATGGAGAAAGTTGATGTCTGAAAGTAAATCTCAGCTTCTGAACTACTTAATACAATTGTCTTGGTTTATGGTTTCAGCTGGGGCAAGGTTTTTTCCAGCTTTACGTAAGATGAAATACCACTGGGCAGACAATTAGACAGGAGAGCTATGCAGAGTTACATTTTACATAACCTCCTGAACTTTAGACTTAATCACAGCCTTTCTTTTAAAGCATACCTGAACTGACCCAACCCTAGGGGGAAAAAACCCCAAAACCCCAGAGATCAGGGAGCCTGAGGTCATCCAGCCTCACAGGCTCTCTCTGAGAAAGGAACCTGAGCTTCCTGCCTTTTCACTGCTTTCAGTGCTGCTTCCCTCAGATTAGGGAATGGAGTGTCCCCGAGTTTTCTTCAGTTCTGTCTTTAGCAGAGCTGGCAGGGGGGAAGCTGCACCTCAAGCGACAGGCCACGGAGGAGCCACTCACACCCCAGTTTGGGGGCTATTTATAATTTCCTCTCACTCTCACTGGAGCTGCAGGCAGGGGCTCTCACCTATCAGAATGAGCCGGGTGGTCTGGAAGAGCTGCTCGTCGTCCCAGTCGGGGTGCTGGCGCTTGAGCACGTCGCAGACGCGGTTGTGCTCGCGCAGCCAGATCGTGGCGTACATCATCAGCCCCGGCACGAGGCCGAACACCTCCTGGCCCACGGAGAAGCGCAGGTGCTCGGGCACGTGGGGTGGGTACAGCATCTCGGCCTGCGTGTCCCTCACCGTGGGCGGGTACATCTCCCCGTCGATCATCTGCGCACGGGGGAAACAACGGGAGCTGTGAGTGCCACGCTTCGGGTACGCTCTGCCCGCTCCCTCAGCTCCCACTCGCACTTCAGGTCACCCACACCACGCACAGAGCACTAATTTAGGAAATCCATGCCATCCAGTGAGAAGATAGGAATTCTGAGCTAAGACATACCTGGTATTTCAGCTTTCCGTCCTTTCGAAGCCTCAGTTTAAGTTGTCTCTCCAGAGTCTCTCCATAAATGTGGTTCAAGTCAACCTATAAAATAAAATCATTTCGAACATGAAGCCAACCTGCATTTTTTGCTATTTTAGGATAGGTCCCACTTCTACGCATGCCAACAGGAGCTCACCCCCTAGATGTTTATGTTTTAATTATATTACTGCTACCTTATAAGTATCATGCACTGATATTTAAGATGAAGCCAAATTATTTCCTGGCAGCTGGAACCATCTCTGCGTAAGAGGAGGTTGTTACACTGGCAATTTAAAAGCACTCTAATGTTTAAAGTGCCAGCAACTTTCTATTATGCAGACAGCTTTCTATATATACACACACAATTTATAGCTTTGGCTTGGACATACAAGTGACACTTCTAGTGAAGAACTCTTTGTCCAAAGGCTGCCTATCTTGTAGGATAAAATCCTAAATCCAAGTCTGCTTTTGAAGTTCTTTTTAAACTAAGGCTGTTAGCAGTACACAAGCAACACTCTAGGGCTGGATACAGCTCTTTGGGGCTGACAGAGTCCAGAGAAGTTTTGGATACTCAAAGCAGATTTTTGGGAATAATAAGAGATCACTGGGCAGGTAATTTAAACAGAACCACTTGTGCAGAGCACGCGGTTCTGGCCCAGGAAGAGACGCTGCCGAGCACCGGAATTTGGCCTGAGGAGCAGTTGCAGCAGGGATAATCCCACGGGATTGTGGCACGGTGTGTGCACAGGTGTTTGTGTCCCCTGGCAACCCGCAGGATGCCATTCCAGCCGCTCGGCAGCTCCCAAGGAGCACGCGCCATGTCCCCAGCTGTGACCGTACCCCGTGGCCGAGAGCTCTGGTGAAGGCAGGGCCCCTCTGGTGGTCTGTCTTGAAGAACTGGTGGGTGAAGTGCTGGGCGAAGAATGTGAACATCACGTTCGTGCCTTGCGGGTCGGGAATGAACTTCCTCCTCAGCAAAAACTTCTCCACGATCAGCTTCGAATCCGGGAGCTCTTTCTTGCCTGTGGGAGAAACAGACAGGTACTCAAGACAACCACTTATGCAATGCCCAAGTTTATTTTAACAAAAAAGCTTAAGATTTTCAGTGGAATATTGAATGACAGCAGCACACAAACAAGTGGAATTAGCTGCATTTCTATGCTCACTTTCTTGATTTGATTAGAAATTCCCAAATTCCCTGCTTTTAGCATTTAACTCAGTAGCAAGAACCAGAATAATTATCTTTTAGATCTTTACACAATATACTCAAAACATGGTTATTCTTAAAGTCAGCTACACTGAAAAAAGGCTACAGAGAAGCAGATCTCATAGGAACTTTTACTTATTTTTTCCTCTTAGAAAAGACCAAGCAATCATTACATATCTGGTTTATTCCTCACCTTTAACACCCATTGGTGTTGGGCAGTCAAGTCCTACTGGTGGAAGGCTTCTGGTGTAGTAGGAAAGATTGGAATAAGCTTCCCAACTCTTGTAACTGTAGTCACTATTGTAAGTTGGTGGGCTGTCAATCAAGTGTGATCTTGCTGAAAGACAAATAAATATTGGGTTATTTTTAACTGCACATTTTAGTCCCAAAAAGTTAATCACAAAGGCAGATCTTTTTCACATATTTGGCAGCAGCTGTAAATTCCACACATATCAGTTACTGATGTCAAATATGATTACAGTTACTGAATAACAGGACTGGATCCTGGCTTATCAGCCAGATCTCACTATTAGCATGAGCAATTGGGTGCTAAGTTCATGTCAGCAAAATCCCGGACTCTTGCAGAAAGCAGAATCAAGGTGCACTTCAGCCTGTTTCATACAAGTCTGCATCACGCAGAAGTCTTAAAGTTTGGTGGTTTAACTTTAGTACAATTTAGGCTGCTTGGTTTGCAGACAGCCTAATTCACTGCAATATTCTGGAGTAAGTTTTAAGAAAACTGGAAGAGACAATTCACACTTACACGTTAGTACATATCTCATAATAGTATCCCGCAAGAAGGGAATGTTGTTGATGATATTCCAGGCTCCCTGGAAGTGGGTGAGGATGTAGTGGACAGTGTTGGGTGAGGGTTTCAGCGCCAGCCTCAGCCACGTGAAGAATTCCGCTGCGAGCGACAATGGGAAGGTTGTTATGAATTAGCTTGGGGAGGATAACCCGCGATGCTGGAAGCGGATTACGCGTTTCATTTCCGCGGAGAGAGGGTGTGGGATACTCACGCGTGGTGCAGTTCTGCCCGTAGAAGCCTGTCCTGGTGCAGTCGCACTCGTAGCGGTCGGGCCCCGCGGTCATGCAGACGCCTCTGTTCTGGCAGGGGTTCGAGCAGCAGGGGTTGGCTGCGGGGGAACCAGAGCTCGGGTTAGCACCTCTGCAACACAATCCCGCCTTCCCGGGACTTTGCACAACGAACGAGAACGTCCCGGGATTCAGCGCTCATCCGGAAAGCATCCCAGCGAGCATCCATGCATCCATCCACGCATCCATCCACGCATCCATCCGCGGTAACCTCTGCGCTACCAGCGGGCAGCTTCCAAAGCGCAGGAATTCGCCTCCTGCCGGCAATACCCCCCTCAGGAGGGGAGATCATCACCCTACACACCCCAGAGAAGCGGCAAGAGAGCGAGGAGCACGAGAAGCGAGAAGGCAAAGCGCGGCTGATCCGGAGCGCGGCGCGGACTCACCGGCGCGGCCGGCGGCCAGCAGCGCGGCCAGCAGGGCCAGGGGCAGCAGCGGCATGGCTGGGCTGGGTTCGCTCGGCAGCTCGCTCTGCCGGGCCCTGCCGCTCGCCCCGTATTTATGGCTGTGCAGAGCGCAGCAGAGAGCGGCGGTGACTCAGAGCCCGCCGGAAGCACGAAAGGAGAGGGGAATTCTCCTCCCGCCCGGCGCGGCCCGCCCCCGGCCCGGCCCCGGCCCGGCCCCGCTGGGCGCAGGTGTGAGGGGAGGCCGCTGAGGGCGG